>CAUYRH010014175.1:0-31303 GCA_963574655.1 Perodicticus potto
GGGTACTGGTGAAACTTATTAAATGTAGAATATCAATGTCTTCATATAGTGATTAAGAAAATGCCATGAAGGCTATCTCTAACAGTATGATCAAAATATTTCAGATTGTATATGAAGTAAGCACATTGTGCCCCATGATTGCACCAATGTACACAATTATGATTTAATAAAATTATTAAAAAAATAAAAATAAATAAAAAATAAAAAATAGGAAAGGAAGAAGAATAAATTTGATAGAGAGAGGAGAAAATAGTTCAGAAAATTATCTCAGTTTCTTATCAAAATAAAAACTCCAAAATTGCAATCCTAGCAAGTAATGTGACACGGCTTTAAAATTGGAATTTGGGGAACTATCATCTCTTTACCATGAAATACAGCTGTAAAAGTAATTCTTCAATTCTTCTCATTTTACGTAGGAGGGGAGGAGGGACAGGGCAGGGTGAAGACACAGAGCCGAGTTTAGCTTTTGGAACTGGTGAAGAACTGGAGTTTTGATTCAACCTCCTACAAGCTTCATGTGTAATGCTTTCAAGACATCTTCCAACTCTTTTAGACTTTTCTATTTCAACTCTGCTTTCAAGATTAAAAAGCTCCTTATCTTCTGATACAATTTGTTTTTCAGAGGGCCCTAAAGTATAACTCTCAATAGCTTTAACACTGAGGTAAACCAAGTCCCTCTTACAAGGCAGATCTCGGGAGTGCGTCTGTGCATGTAGCCAAGACTGAGTGGCACCTGCCCAGTACAAAGTCTCCAAGATGTAGCCATTTCCCTTTTCACGTTTGGAAAGCTTCTGTTCCTCGTCCACAGAAACATTACAGGAAACAGTGCCGCAAGATGCAGTTGGTGTCCTTCTGGATGGTCACCCTGCTCAATGAGCTGCCCAGTGGCTGCCAGCAGGCAGAGCACAGAAACACCAGCGGCCTACCCTCTGCCCCCGTGGCTGCCTCCAGCCGCACCTTCTCATGTCGCCCACTGACACATCGCCACTTGTAGCTGGTGGTGGTTCGAGTCTTTGGAGAGCCGCTTGCCCTTGCTGTTGCACATTCAGCCAGCAGAGGCTCTGCTGCGACAGTTGGATGACCAAGTGCTCACCATACCTACAAATCCTCTTACCAAGTTTAATAAGAAATTCAATGTTTGTTCATTGCTCTAATTTGAGCTCTGACATTTCTCCTGATGGCACATAGAAACACACAATAGTAATAACAAAGGCCACCCAGCAAGGCACTGGCACATCAGCATGAACGCAGCCATGAGCGCTCAGCCTTTGTGGTGTGTCTCTGCTTGGTCAGGGACTTCCCTTGGGAGGCAGGATGTACAGTGTTGCCCCACGTGGGCGACCTCACTCTGGCTATGTCGCCACAGTAACCGAGTGACTGGCTGGCTGGGAAGGGCAGAGCTCTTTCCTCAAAAACAAGGTAGTCACCTTTCCCACCTGTGCAGACCTGGGTTCATGCCATCCTAGTACCTACCTGAAATTGTCACTAGCACGTTCAGCCCCTCCAGCACATCCATCTGCTGGAATCGCCTCCGGTTGATCAGATTATAGACTTTGCCTTGCCCACTGCGGTCCAATAGCATGAGGCCATTCTCGGTTCCCACCAGGAGGTTCACACCTGAAAGAGAAGCATGGAGACTGACTGCTTGCACCTGTACCTGTGCATCTGGGGACTCAGCACAGACCAGCAGGTACTGCAGAGGGGTGCAGGAGCTCTGACACAGGGGAGCCCTCTCCTTCTGGCAGTGAAGCTATAGCTTTCTTCCACTCAGTGGCAGAAGCAAGCGTTGTGACTGGTCATTACTGCCCAACACAGTGAGTCCTTGTCATTCTGCCTCCACCCCCTTCCTAGAACAGCTGCCCTTCTTGGCTCTCCCTACACATCTGCTCTGTCCTACCCCAACCTCACTGTGCCCTGTGCACTAGCTACCCACCTTCAACACACAGCAGGTTCCATCCTTCCCCATGCTTGCTGTGCCCTGTGCACTGGCTACCCGCCTTTAACACACCGCAGGGTTTCTGCTTTCAGTTTTCCCCCTCCTCACACTAAAGTTTAACTGTCTTATGCTCCATTCCCTCAACAATGGAAACAGTCCACTCTCTTTTAGGTTAATGATAAACTGGTCAAGAGAAGGTGTCAGTAGTCTGAGAGTCACACAAATTCTGACTGTAGGGGATGTCCCAGGTACCTAGATTTGGTGTAGCCCACCCTGCAAGTAAAAACTCCTATCATACAAGTTCTTACTGATATACAGTCTTGTTCAGACACCTACACCCTGAACATTCATCCCTGGGAGGGTGATTGGCTGCTGCAGCACACACCCTGAGAGGTTCAGCTTGCTGTGCTACGCTCACAGGCGCATGACTCCAGTCCCCTTACCCTGTGTCCCTCCATCTCTGAGCAGCTTGGTGCCTGCTCTCTGCACATTAACCCTTTCGGTATCAAGCGTGGCTGTCTGGCTCTCTCTGGGCCTCCCCAGAGGACAGACCCCATCACTCCCACAGGACATGGTTTCCAGGCTTGCTGCTCTCTGTGCTGCATCTCAAATGCTTTTAGCCTATCAAGTTACGGTGCCCCGACCCATGCCTAGGATGATGGTTGGACACAGAGCACACAACTTTGAACTGTCTGAGCTATTTTACAGTGGTGCAGACCAGGACTTTGATAGAATCTCGTAACAGCTACCCTGAGTTGGAGATGAGCTAGACCTGCAGACCTCTGCCACAAGGACTGTGAGTTGATACTTTGAACTTAAAGGGAAGTCCTGCCTTGTTATCTGCTGTTCGTTTTTCGTTTCATCTTGGGATTGCTAACGGCCTGGGGCTACTCACTAAAATGTGTGGGCTGGCTTTTCAGCTGCTCAATGCAGGCAATGCCATTGTCCCTCTCGCAGGATGTCACATGGGTCAGAGAATGAACAGAGCAGGGGGCATGTCACAGGTGCTAGACACTGTCCTGTGCTGGCTAGTTCTGTCCTGGCCTTATCCACCACTGTCACTTGACAAGGTCATTCTGAGCATTTAGGGTATCAGCAATTTCTCATACAGAACTGCTTTGGCCTCTCGTGAGGTCAAGGCAGTCAGCCCCAGACTGGTCTCAGTGCCCAGGGCCGGTGTGAGGGGTGACGGCTGACGTACCCCACAGGGCCGCGCACAGAATCTCTGAGTTGAACCGCTTCTTGTACTTCCTGATCTCAGGGGTGTCGCTGTGAGGCCGGATGTTGGTTGGGTTCACGTTCACCACCGAAATCTTCCTGGCTTCGTTGAGTTTGGCCTGCTCTTGCCTAAGAAGTTCGCTAGTGAACAGAGCTTTGAGAAAAAGAATCAGAGAGGTCAGTGGCCTCCTAACAGGTAACCCAGGAGGCACAGGCTTCACAACACTGCGTTTAGTCTGCTCTGTGGCAGGGCATAGACAGCTCAAACTGCACTTAGTTTATGCTTTCATTTTAGTAGACTAGAGTGTAAGTCATTCAATAAGAAGTATTTTATTCATTAACAAAACAAGCGTATAGACACTATTCAGTTAGAAAATTGAAATTAATCTCACAAAGTTTAACACAGCATACCCACCTCCTGTAATATATGCAAGAAAGATTTACTCTTTGAAATTCCAGATTATTAAGTAAAAAATTAGCCTAAGCTGACACTGATGATTAATCACTTGCAGAAGTTTAGAAAGCAACACTGTCCTCGACACCAGCCAGACCCTCTGGAGAGCGCACTCCTGAGCCACGGCAGGCAGCATGCACTTGCTAAGTGTCTACTGTATGCGCAGCATTGTACCCAGAAATTGCTTTTGGGAGATATGTGGGAAGTTCAGAGACTGCTGAGGAACAGCTTTTCCTAGGGTCCCTGGACACCTCTTGGTTCCTACCAGAAGCAAAATAGAGGAGATGAAAAAAAAATGGAGAGAAATTTGTTTTAGGAATCCTACAAATAATGATTAAAAAACCCTTCCCTGTCTGAGTAACGACTGGCTTAACTGTGAACTGATGACTAGTTTCTTCATCTGGCCGCAGCAGCATGTCACAGGCGTCCAGCTTACCTGCAGCTGCCGACTCCTCATCCTCTTCATCTTCATCAGTGGGAGATGTCTGGTACACTCTGGGGTCCACGAAGGGGGTGAAGGAGGCTTTGGTGCTGCTCCCCAGGCCATACTAATCAGCAAGAGAGGAGTAAGAAAAGCAGGTGAGCAGGTGCTCAGAAGGACCAAGGCTGACAGCTCCACCCGCGTGGGCTGTGCTATAACCCCAGGCCACGATCTGCTTGGCTATGCACACCCGGCCCTCAGTCAGAGCCTCTCCTGGTCACCCTGCCACACGCACGAGTGCTTTCCCTGACCTTCACACTGCGAAGGGTGCAGGGGGAGCACACCTGGGGCCACAGCTCACCTCCCTTTCAGTGAGGGCACTCTCCTGCTGCCCACTGTCCATGTACAGGGCTGACACATATCCCAAGGGTGCACGTGCACATAGCTTGTCTATATAGCACATCTATACAGCACGTCCACACAGCACATCTACATTGTATGTCTACACAGCATGTCCACACAGCATGTCCACATAGTTCATCTACACAGTTCATCTATACACCTCGTCCACACAGCACATCTACACAGCATGTCTACACGGGATGTCTACGCAGCTTATCTACATAGCTTTTCTACACAGCTCATCTACACAGCATGTCTACACAGGATGTCCACACAGCACATCTACCCAGCAAATCCACACAGCACCTCTACACAGCAAGTCTACATAGTATATCTATATAGCATGTCTACCCAGTATGTCTACAGGGCTTGTCTACACAGCACATCTACATAGCTTGTCTACATAGGAACACAGGATGTCTACACAGCTTGTCCATACAGCTCATCTACAAAGCATGCCTACACAGCATGTCTACACAGGATGTCTACACAGCTCTTCTACACAGAACATCTATACAACGTGTCCACATAGCACGTCTACATAGTATATTTATACAGCATGTCTACCCAGTATGTCTACACAGCTTGTCTACACAGCACGTCCACATAGCACATCTACATAGTAAATCTATACAGCATGTCTACCCAGTACGTCTGCACAGCTTGTCTACACAGGATGTCTACACAGCACGTCTACATAGTATAGCTACATAGCTCATCTACACAGTAGCACCTCGTCCTGGACACGCACTTAGCAGACCCCCCTCTGGGGTGGGGGCAGAGCACTCCATCTTTTCCACTCTGGCCTGGTAGTGTGTGTGGATTGGTGTTGGCTCCAAAAGCTTTACAATCTTTAATGTGGGATGATTTCACCCAAGGACTGAAGATTCTCCTTCCTTAAGGAGATTCTTTTTCCTTAAAAGAATAATTATACTTATATGCCTTATTTGGGAATTTCAAGAAGACTCAATTCTCCTCGGAAGCATACTTAAAAAGTGAATCTCAAGGCCTTGATGGTACCATGAGGAAATGAGGTCAGAACCAGCCTGGGGAACAAGGAGCTCAGTGTTGGGGGTCATGTCATGACACCCCACGTCTGAGCTTTGCTGAAGGAACTGCACACCCCACGGGCCTATCCCTCCATTCCTTCTCTTACACGCATCACTCAAATCACATACACACACCTGTACTCATGGTCAGCACCACCTCTTTTTCCAGATAAATGTCTTTAACTAAAGGTCTTTAGGTTTTTATTTAAAAATAAAACCAACATCTAAGACCCCTGAACACACAAGGAGAAATAACAAAGAGCTGATCTGACTGAACTTGAGATCTCCCCACCACCTCAGGAAATCAAAGCCTTTTCATCTTCCTCAAGGTAGGAGTCCACTCCTGAATAGAGCCCCTCAATGCACAGATTTTAGATGATGTCTGTGAGGGAAACTGGATGGGAAGAGCCCCTCCCACTCGGAGCTGGGGCCACAGCAGAGTCTGAACCAGGTTCAACCACGAGGGCTGCTCCTTGGAGCCAACAGAGACACTCGGGTAGAAAATGCCTCAACTGCAGGAGCTCACACCAGGTGCTGCACTTTCCCAGGTGCCCCTGTGCTCTTCCTTGGGTGTGTAAAGCTCATCTGTCTATAACTTCAGAGTCCAAAAAACTGGTAAGAAAACTCAGTGCATGGACAACATTGACAGCGTCTATGTGTTTACACTTTGTGAACACATGTGGGGCTTCAGGGGATTCAGACGATTTATGAAGCACTAAGCTTGCTGGCGAGCCTCCATTGGCAACTTCATGAGCACTGCTGAATGGACATGGCTTGTCCATGGCTTACTCAGGCTTGTCCCTGGGACTGTATCTATAGAGCAGAAATAATATTTCTCCTTTCAGACACTATTTGGAGTTTAGGAAGATGATACTTTAAGGACCTGTTTATGTCTATTAATTTTTACTTTTTGTCAACAAGCCTTTCAACCCTATTTTAAGTCAAACCTAGTCTGACTAAATTAATATAAATTAATTGCAATTGTTGGCTTTGAAATCTCCAAGCCTGATGTTTCCATCTGGGGCCTGGAAGAGAAGAGGCCCCAGCTCTGGTCCTAGACCTGCCACAAACCAGCTACATTCCTGGGGTTCACTGAGCCTCTCTGATTCTCGGTACCCTGATGTACAGACAGTGTCAGCCCTAATGACAGCTGAGAACTGTCACTGCTCTGTCCCTAAGGTCCTGTATTTGAGTATCTGCCTAAGGAGCTCTGTAGTAGAAACCAGCCAAACACATGTTGGGGAGATTAGTGAGGCTTCATTCTTGGGTGGGCAGGGTTTCAAACCGATGGGGAAGAAAGCAGCTGTGCTATCTGCTGCCCGGCACCTACTTCTGTTCCAGAGTCCATCTCCTGGGGGTGGGTAGATACGCGCCCCAGCCCCTCGGTCGGGGTCCCTGCTGGGGAGTGGCTCTGCTGCACCAGATCTGGGAGGTTGACGTGGCCATTGCTGTCACTGTGGCCTGAGCGCTTCTTCTCTCCAGATGTCTGAGGGGCATAAGAGATGGTGCATCAGAGAAGAGTGAGGCCACTGAGCAGTGTCACCCTCACCAGCACAGGTGAGGGGCTCCCAAACAGCCCCCAAGGTTATGGGAAGGCAGCACTCTCATTCCTATTTTACCTGGGAAACACAAAAATCTTTAAGCTTTGACACTTTCAGACCAAGGACTTGACTCTGAAGCCTCATGGTCCTGTGTGAGGGGCAGTTGGGAGTCATATGCGGTGTGACAATCTCGTGGAGTGGGGGGTAGTGGTTCTGCCAGTGGAAGAACTGAGTGGGGCCCATGCTGCAAGACCCCCCAGCAGTGTGTGCACAGGTGTGCACACCTGTCAATTGCATTTGTAGCCTTGCAGGGTACGGTGATCTGAGTGCTGCTGACGGAAGCTATGGGGTGACCCACGCACAGGTGCCCTCCAGAAAGTGCAGACAGCACTCACCCAGCACACAGGCTCTTTGTCACTCCTGAGGTCCTCACTATGATTAACTAATCACACTAGACAGGAGTTTAAAGAAATACCAACAAGATCTCGAAGACCATCGGAAATACAATTTTCAAGGCCGTCACTAATGCTGGATCTCTCAGTCAGCAGCAGGAAAGCCGGGGAAGCTTCACTCACAGCACTTCTTATAACATCTGCTAAAGATACATAATGATGTCTATCTACCTCAGTGCGGCAGGACAAACGTGGTTTGTGAACAAACACACTGCATTATGCAGCCTACGCCTCTCACTGATGGGGCTGCATGAACTAACCAGCTTGGAAACCATTGCTCTGGAGAGCAGTCTCCTCTCCCTAAAAATCCCAGGGAAAAAAGGATTCCAAGATGACTTTGGCTGCCCAAAACCAGTGCCCACATTGCAGGTACAACTAGTCTTATCATTTTTTTTCACATTTATGCAATTGGCTCATTGAAGATTATAGAGCAGATCTGATTAAATAATGATTTTACTTTCTCTTTCTTTTAATTAATTAATTAATTGAATTTTGAGACAGATTCTCACTTTGTCACCTGGGTAGAATGTTGTGGTGTCACAGCTCACAGCAACCTCAAACTCTTGGGCTTAAGCGATTCTATAGCCTCAGCCTCCTGAGTAGCTGGGACTACAGGTGCCTGCCACAATACCCGGCTATTTTTAGAGATGGGGTCTCACTCTGGTTCAGGCTGGTCTTGAACTCTTGAGCTCAAGGGATCCATCAGTCTCAGCCTCCCAGAGTCCTAGGATTGCAGATGTGAGACTCTGTGCCCAGCCCCCTGCCTTTTCTTTCTTTCATTCACTGAGCAACATTTTTGAGGGCCTGCTGAATGTGAAGCAGCTGGGAGCAAGGCAGGCATGTGCCCATCTCTCTGGGGCTGACACATGCAGGGGCTTGTGCTATTTCCTTGACCATGGCACTGGCCTGGCTTCTTCCTTCAGGAGCACACCCTGGTCTGGTAATTACAGCTTTGCACCTGCCTCTGGCTGGAGGTGGAAGAGGGACTTTGTGTGTGAGTGTGTGTATGAGTGACTTCATATGAGAGTGTTTGTGAATATGAGTGTATGAGTGTGAGAATGTGTGACTGCAAGTATGAGTATGTGAGTGTGTGTGAATGAAAGCATGCCCAGGGCAGTGCAGAAAGAACACCACACACAGCATGAGTGTATGAAAGTGAGCGTGTCTATGTGTGAAAGTGGGTGTGTGCGTGTGTGTGCGAGTGTGCATGATGAGTTGTGCATGTGTGAGAGCTGACACGGGCCCCCTGCTCCTCAGGGTGCACGTCATTGGTGTTCGGGGGAAGCTGGAGAAATCACCGTGATGGGCTCTGGGACTAGAGTGTCCTGGAAGACTTTCTGGGTTCCTTTCGTCTTAGCGCTTGTCTATAGCCCGGGCTTGTGCCTTTTCTCAGAGCTGAGCATTCCCTCTTCAAAATGACATTTAGGAACCTGTTCTAATTTATCTCACTGTCCTGCTTTGTATGTACTGGGCCATTTCCCCTTCTTTCCCAACTTCTGCTCAGAGACTGAGAAGTTCAGTGGCCTCCCCAGCTTCTCAGTGGCATAAATCACATACCATCTCTTCATAGTGCCTCAGTCCCAGGTCAGCAGCGTGCTCTGTCAAGACAAAGCCCAATGCAGACACACCGGTCATCAGAGAGAGGCCAGTAGGAGCCCCGGGGGGAAGCAGCCTAGACAGTGAGCAGCCAGGAGGGACCAGGTGTGACCTGACCTCTGGTCTGCCACCTCCACACCTCTCTCTCTTGTTTTCTCAGCCAGCACCTCCTCACCAAACACTCTCTGGATGCCGCGCACTCTACTGGGACACAACCATGAGTGGACAGTGGGCCTGCGCCTGGGGCCGCAGTAGCTGCACCCAATGGAGCCTCTGACTTTTTTGCCTCCACTGTTCCCAGGGGTTGGCACCAAGCTGCTGTGTGCACCACACGCCCAGCACAGTGCGGAACACTCCTTGTGACTCCTTCGCGTCCATGATCACATGAGCCTCTTCCTTATAATCAGTCAATGCTCCCACCTCTCCCTTTCTCTCTGCATTTACAGAAGCCCATGGGGGTCTCTGCCCAGGAGACTGTGACAAACTGGTCAGCACACAGAGGTGGTCACCATGAGAAATGAGGCTGCGGTACTGATACGTACACGAGGTGCATTTTCCGTCAGCTTGAGGAGAAGGTCAGTGTAGGAGGGCTCAGCTCTGGAGGCTCTGCCGCACACACACTGTATATTCTGCTTTTCTGGAGAACTCACTAATAAGTGCGTTATTTAAAAAACTCACATTTGGGCAGGTGGCACTGGATGGCTGAGAGCACGGGACCATCTGGGTCCTCAGTGGATGAAGATCCTATAGGACGTTGGAAGTGCCATTTCAGAGTGACTGGCTATGGTCACGGGACTCTGCAGCCACATATGACACAGAGCCACCTGGATGTGGCCACAGAACTGGTAATGTGGCTCCATCTGTCCACTTAGGGGTGAGACTATCATAAAGACTCAACCAAATTTTACACATTAGAAACTGGAGTCTTTTAGTTAAAGAGTGACTCGCTCCAGAACATTTTCCCTCAGGTTTTCCTAAGCAACAAGCTGCAGTGGTGGAAACGCCCTCCGTTTCCATTGAAATCATTCAGTCGCCATGCTGAGGAATCCATGTGCCAGCATAACACAGGGTCAGCACCAGCAGGCAAGTCCATTCCTCATTCCAGACAATGTGAACAGACTCTGTAGAGCTGCTTAAGGACACAACAAGGCCTCGTTTCTAGCAGGCTGCTCTGCAAACTCATCCTTCAGTGACAGCCCCATTGCCAAGTGTCACTCCAGAGCCTTCTTTCCCTAACACTGCAGTCCCTTTCTTTCTCACAGTGAGGAGATGCTCTTTGCCCTTTTGGAGAGTGAAGCCTGCTACTGGGTTCCCAACTCTGTCCGGGCTGCGAAGGAGGACAGACAGCGTGGGCTGTGTTTCTGAGGGGCCACCCGCACTGGCAAGTAAAGCAGGGCTCCACTCTCCACTCCACCAAGAGGGGAAAGTAGCGACATTTCCTGAGTGCTTGCCTTCATTACTATGTAATTCCTTTAACACTCTCGACTATAAGTCATTTTCTATTATTTATGAAATTTTGTATTGATGATAAAACAGAAACAGGGAGAGGTCCAGTGATGTCTGTCCATTACTTTCCTCCTGCTGAAAGATCTGCACTCCAACCTGCTTGGTGATGATGAAGTGGAAACAAAAGCAAGACTGATTTATTCTGGTGGGTCCTTTTGGTTAGCATAGACACAGATGTAAGATACTGCACGTCAGGACAGGTGTAAGAGATATGTGCCTTTCACCAAAAAAAATGACATCCCTTGAGTTTAAAAGAACTCACTCAAAGTGCTAAGGTGAATTTTTAAGCAGATCTGCATACTTCTTTGTTCTTTTAATATAATAACTTAATGGCCTTTTAAAAGTTAATTCAACCTGATAAGATGGTATCATTATTTCTTGGAACTTATGAGACTTTTTTACATGAAATGGAGAGGAGGCATAACAAGGCTGGTGACGCTATTCAGAGAGATTATTCATTTCTGTTTTCCTGTTGTAGGAAACATCTGGGTTGCTGGTTTTAAGTCCTCAGGCTCATAATCTATATTCCGATTTGCATAGCTCCTGATGAAGAATCTGGACCAATGGAACTCAGTCACACTGGATACAGGATTGAAAACGATACAGGGAGGAAGGCTGCAGACAGTTAAAACCACACGACCACTGGGAAGCATTCCCTATGCTGTAAGCGTTCTCTGTGAAAGTGCTAATATAAAAGCCACTTAAGAAATGTACTTCCCCTAGACAGTCTGTGTACCGACTTACCTCCCTAATCATCAAGGTCCCTTCTCTTGAAATGCTGCTGCTGAAGGTGTCCACGTGCGGGGTCTCCAGCCCACGCGTGCCGACCATGCCCACACTGTACTGCTCGCCGCTGCCCGGAGCACCTGTTGGTCTGGGAAGGGGAGGAAGGGTGGTCAGGGAGTGCACTCAGGGAGCCCCATGTCCTCTCCAGATTATTTCCATGGTAGAAAAATAGATATAATGTAAAATATATCCTTGTGCCCTACAGGATGGTGTATTTATTTCCAATTTTCTTCTTGCTCTGGTTTTTCGGATGTAATGGGCAAAGGTAAGAGATTCCCACCCTCCCTGGGAGCACAGGTGGATGTGTCTGTGTGCCGTGGCCCACTGCCAGGGCTCGAGTGAGGACTCCCTGCCTTTTGAGCTTGATGTAGACCAGCAGGACACAGAACAGGGATGGGAACCCACTGCCCTCAGGCCACATGTGACCTTCTAGGTCCTTAGCTGTCACCTTTGAATGAATCCAAATCTTACAGAACTAATCCTTTAATTTTTATTAATACATTTTTGTTCATCTTTTATATTTTAATTTTATTTTTAAAATGAGTGTATTTAAAATATCAAGGAATAAAATTAGACTGACCAGCATAGTTCGCACATTGGCATAGAATGTCCTATGAACTAAATTGGTGCTGCTGCACTCACGGCTCAGTTCTAACTTCCCCCACGTGACTGGCGCCACCACCACACACGCCTAGCTGGTAAGTGTGCACAGGGGTTGAGTACACCAGCCTTCTATCAGCTTCTGACAACAGTGCGCTGTGTATCTGTTTGAAGTGGAATTTGTAAGTAGCTAAACAAATAGCTAAACTTCTGTCTGCTCATCAGCCCATCATGTCTAAGAAGACCAAGAAAATGCTGAAGAGAGGGAAGGAGCGAGGGGGGTGGGGTCTTGGGGCCTTGGTGTGTGCCACACCTTTTGGGGGCAAAACTTGATTGTAAGAGGGACTTTACCCAACAAATGTAACTAGTGTAACATGGTTTCTTGTACCCTCAATGAATCCCCAACAATAAAATAAAAAAAAAAAAAGATACACAAAAAACATAATTCTCATTCCCTGTAAGTTCAAAATCTGGTGAAGGAAACATAACTGACACATGCAAACTAATGCAAGATGAACCGCACTCTACTATGACAAGCCAAGGACAAAAAAATCCAAATAGGGACAAGAGTAAGGGGCCAAGGCTGAAGTCCAAAGGTGTGACTTGAACAGGAGCTTATATAATGAATGAATTTAGATGAGAAGAAAAGATGCAGAATGGCAGCTCAGTGGGAAGAACGATTAGTATCTACTTCTTTTTCTAAATGCCCTTTTTATCATCCTACTTAGATGTGTCCCCAAATCATTTATTTCCAAATTATATCAAGTAGCAATGAATTCAAATCTTTTATAATTATCTCAAATCAATGAATCTCAACTCATATTGTCAAATACATTATAAATCTTCAAATGTTTTTACTACATTGCATTTCTTAAGTAAAATATATTCACAGCTTTCACCTTAGATACATTTTTATAAAAACACAGAATGTTACAGGTATCTGAGCAATACAAATATGTAATAAACAAACCATAGTAAGGAAATCTGAGGTAATAAAATACCTGTTCTAAAATAAATGATATTGTTTCAAGAACCAGGTGGAGATCTTGTTTCTCTAGAGAAAATGCAGCTTGAAGTTTTTCTTCCTCTTCTTCACTGAAACTGTTCTCAGACTACAACATGAATGGAAATCTGTTAGCACACATTCAGGCATTTGAAAAACTTACACTTAACAAAAGATTCATTTATTCATAGATAAGATAAAAACTTTAAGGAAAAGTGAATACTTGGTGAAAAGGAACTGATATGCTTGTAAATTCCTAAAATGTATGGTGCCCATTGTAGATTTTTATGAACAAAAAAAAAACTGAATTAAAAGTCATATGAGCTTCAAAGTTCTGTACTGCATGCAGTAACCTAAAGAACTGCTGAGATAAATGGAAAATGTGTAAGTTCAGTTAAGAAAGAAAAAGGCTGGGCGCAGTGGCTCACGCCTATAATCCTAGCACTCTGGAAGGCTGAGGTGGGTGGATCGCCTGAGCTCAGAGTTCAAGACCAGCCTGAGCAAGAGTGAGATCCTGTCTGTATTAGAAACAGAAAAGCTAGCCAGGTGTTGTGCTGACCTGTAGTCGCAGCTGCTCAGGAGGCTGAGGCAAGAGGATCTCGAGACCAAGAGTTTGAGGTTGATATGAGCTATGATGCCACGGCACTCTACCCCAACCCCACCCCCCAAAAAAGAAAGAAAGAAACCTGCCTTCTGTGCTTTTATATTTCTTGTGTCTGAGTTTCATAATTCTTCCCTTTCCGTTCATGATCAGCAGTCACTTCCTGAAGCTGCCTACATTCCCCATGACAACAGTACCTTCATCCCCCAGTTTGCCGTTTCTAGTATGCCATGGTGAAGAAGCCAGATGACCTCCCACAATAGACAGCCTAGTTACTTCTATAGGCTTTGTGTGAGGGTCTAAAAGTCTCTCCTATGGACCCAAGTATATGAATTTTTTTTTCCTGCATGAGTTGTGACAGCTACTTTTAAAGCTGGGAAGCCAAATGTTTATATCTGAATTTCCAGCTCTAGAGTTCATCTGACTCCCATCAGTGTTTCCCAGTGCAGACTGTTGGCATGCTGGATTGGACAATTCTTTGTGCAGGACTAACCTACACATTGCAATATGTTTTTTAAAAGTCCATGACTATTAAATGCCATCAGTACCTCCACACACATTATAGCAAGACAAAACAAAACAAATGAAAAAAAAAATGACATATTTGTGTATGCTAGGATAAAACTAGGAAGACGATTAGTTCAATCAAGGACACACAGGCAAGGGAAAATAACTCGTAAATTAATCCCAGCAATTCTGGAAGGCCAAGGGTTTAATCCCAACCTGGGTTAGCAACTTGTAGAGACCCTGTCTCTACAGAAAAATAAAATAAAATAAGCAGATGTAGCGGCAGGTACCTTTAGTCATAGCTTCTCAGTAGGCTTGAGGCCAGAGGATTGCTTGACCCCAGGAGTTAAGATTATAGTAAGCTATGATTATGCCACTATCCTCCAACCCAGGTGACAGAACAAGACCTTGTCTCAAGAAAAAAAGGAAAAAAGAACACCCAGATCCATATTCGAACATGCCCATATTCTATGCCTAAGATGCCTTAGTTTCCTCATGTTGATTCCTACTAGGAATTCCAAGACACCAGTCTGTATTAAAAAAGATACCTTCTGCCTATCATCAGAACTTGATAAAATTATAGTTCTACAATTACGGTATTTAGAATGGCAACCAAATCCCTAAAACTCTTTACCAATCTACCTGTCTTCTCTGGTTCTACTATTGTAAGGGCTCTCTGCTTGTCTCAAAGCCAAGGCCAACTTGACAGACCTGGAGTACATACACAAAGGAAAATTGGTAGGTATTGAAATTCACTGCCAACTTGACTCAAGAGCCCTTGTTACAATAGCAGTCCCTCTAAAAGATCATCCCCTAACACTGTCCAGGTAAAAAAGGAAAACTAACACCTCTCCTGATATTTTCTTAGAAGGCAAACTAAGGCAGGTATTACATGCATACATTTCCATCCTCAGTAGCTTGGGTTCTCAACAAGTACACCTCCTCATCTTTACTCCCCTACTCTGAAGACATGGTATTCAGCACCTCCATGGAATACTTCAGTCACTCAGTTAACTGTAAAATTTATTCCCAACTCCAGATGTGACTGAAAGGGTCAGAAGAAAACTACACATCACAATTGTCCCTGCAAGTGACCCATTATTTCTCAGTAGGAAGAACAAAAAGTGTGTACAAGTCTTTCTTGTCCCATATTGTATATTAAGAAGGCAGGACTTCTATTATCTGTTGCCTATACTATTCACTTTTGGGCTGATTCAGAAAATGTTTCATATTCTTTTCTGAGATTTAATGTAATGGGTTAAGTGATGGATCCATTACATGATGGATTCTGGAGACAGCTAAAATAACTGTCTTTTTAGCTAGCCATGTGACCTTGGGCAAGTTACTTAATTGGTGTTACCTTAGTTTTTTCATTAAAAAAATGAGCATGACAATAGTGCCTATTTCTTCAAGTTGATGTAAGGATTAGATGTTAATACAGAGCTATTAGAACAGGCCTGGTCATGGAGTGAAGAATGAACTTTATGAATAGCAAATATCAAAGAACGTTTCAATTGTTGTTTCTCCATCTACATCGCAAATTCCTGATAGGCAGGAATACAAAGGACCTACATTTTTATTTTATTTTATTTTATTTTGCATTTCCCCTGCTAAGAAAAAGAACCCCAAGAATACCTACTGAAAGCTAACTGTGTAAGTAGCCATGTATTGGTCTGAGAAATGTAAAGATGAGTAGACACCTTGAAGACATTTAAGGGCAGAGGAAGGTGAATCAGTAAAAACATTTAGGGATTTGGTTGCCTTCTCATCACGAAACAAATACTTAGGTAGTACTGAAGTGAGGTAAGAATAAACCAAGTGTTTTAGAAGCAGAGGAGAGAACAACAAACTGCCGAAAATTAAACTGCAAAATGCTTGAAGGATGAATATGCAGTTTACTCAGTCAGTAAGGGAAGAAGGACAAGTAAGAATGAAAGGAATATATGCACAAACACATAGTTGGAAAGTTCATGGCAAGTTGTAATAAAAGGGCACTACTGTCCAGTGTGACTGTAGCACTGACAAAGTGGGGGAGAATATGGGTTGGAGCCATGCTATAATGTGTCTTGTACTCAATGTTAAGGATTCTGAACTCTTCCCCATAGGGCAATGGACAGTCACTGATGGCTCTGAACAGTATAAAAATATAATAGATCCTTTTATAGGAAAAAAATTTGAGAAAGATAACTGAGATAGCATTATGAAGACAGGCAAGGATACCTGTCATCCAAGGGAGAGATAATAAGGATCTAAACTAGGACTGTGAGAATTTGGATTTGAAAGACACTGCTGAAGAAAAAAGGACATGAATTTGGGGCCAGCTCCTGACCAAGAAAAAGAAGAGGAGAAAGTCCCAGTTCTCACTGATGGCAATAACTGGCACTAGGCAGAGCTGTCAGCAGCACCTACATAAACATGGGTCAGATGGAATGAAATTCTCTTTTTTTTTTGAGACAGAATCTCACTTTGTTGCCCCTGGTAGAGTGCCATGGAGTCATAGCTCACAGCAACTTCAAACTCTTGGGCTCAAGTGAACCTTTGCTTCAGCCTCCCAAATAGCTGGGACTACAAGTGCTTGCTGCAATACCTGGCTATTTTTTGAGACAGGGTCTTGCTCTACCTCAAGCTGGTCTCAAACTCATGAGCTCAGGCAATCTACCTGCCTCAGCCTCCCAGAGTGCATGGATTACAGGCATGAGCCACCACACCATGCCCGGAATTACATTCTTATAACCTGATAAAGAAATTAACTTAGATTAGTACCAGGAGATATATTACTAAATATCCACATGTCTAAAATAACCACACTCTTGAAATAAAAGTAAAAGAGGAGCCAAATTAAATGAAAGATCAAATACTGTTCGATAGCAAATACCACAGAATTATTGAGAAAAACAATGAAACCATTAAATCAGAATTTCCCCAAAGCATGTTCCACTGAACATTAGCCCCTAAATGTACACCATAATGAAACAGTTCCAAGATCAAACACATTTGGAAAATGTTACATAGCCTAGTCACCCTTAAATACTAACCACAAATACTAGAATATAAAATAGACTGAAAAAGTTCCAATAATAAAATAAAATTAACTTTATTGAAAACTGAATTTCCCAAGTTTTTAGCCATGGAATAGTATCAAATCTTCCATAGACCAAGTGTCCCTATGAACATTATACTTTGCAAAAATTTCTCCAAATCATAATAGATTTTCATGAAATCGGAAGGAAACATTACAATCTAAAGAAATATAAAAATACAAACCTTCAAGTGAAGTTTTTGAAGTATCCGAGTGAGCAATCTTGGAAATCTTCCTATATCTATTGCATTTATCAGTGACACTGCTTTTTTCATGCTAAATAAATTTGTAAAACAAAGTTTTAAAATGAGTTTTCCAAGTTGAATTGTACTTACTATAAATGTCTATAAGTTTTCATTTCAACAACTCTGATTGCTATATGCTAAGTCTGAGTGAAATAAAGAAAAACAGAGCGAGAGGCAGCAAAAGAGGCAGGGCAAACTCTACGTTTCCACAAATATGTCCCCCAAATGAAAGGGTCCATTTGGCAAATTTTCTTTCTTTGGGGCAAAGCAAATTACTGGGGGGAAACTCTACTACGAGGGGTTCCTCTAAAGGGTCCATTTGGCAAATTTTCTTTCTTTGGGGCAAAGCAAATTACTGGGGGAAACTCTACTACGAGGGGTGCTCTATGGGGGGAGGGCATTAACTTAGCAGTGGTTGTTTATATAACCACTTACCCCGAACTGAGACTCACCCCAAACTGGGACTCCGAAAGGAGTTGGGAGAGGAGAGCAGCAACTAAGGCAACTACTAAAAACGTATAAAATACTATACGGCAAATAACCGAACTTAAAAAAAATGCATATAAAATCATTTGGGGTCACTAAGTATACAGTTGTTTTAAAACCCTGTTTCTTTTTTTTTTTTTTGAGACAGAGCCTCAAGCTGTCACCCTGATAGAGTGCTGTGGCATCACAGCTCACAGCAACCTCCAATTCCTGGGCTCAAGCGAGTCTCCTGCCTCTGCCTCCCAAGCAGCTGGGACTACAGGCGCCCGCCACAACGCCCGGCCATTTTTTGGTTGCAGCCATCATTGTTGTTTGGCGGGCCCGGGCTGGATTCGAACCCACCAGCTCAGGTGTACGTGGCTGGCGCCTTAGCCCGTTGAGCCACAGGCGCCAAGCCTTACTTATTTTTTTGTAGAGACAGAGTCTAACTTTATCACCCTCGGTAGAGCGCCATGGCATCACAGTGCTCACAGCAACCTCCAGTTCCTGGGCTTAGGCGATTCTCTTGCCTCATCCTCCCAAGTAGCTGGGGCTACAGGCGCCTGCCACAATGCCCGGCTATTTTTTGTTGCAGTTCGGCCAGCGCCGGGTTTGAACCTGCCACGCTCGGTATATGGGGCCGGTGTCCTACTCACTGAGCCACAGGCACCACCCTAACTATTAGGATTTAGATGATCAGGAATTGTTCACTGAACTGTCAGTTTTCAATTTTAAGTTAAATACTGATGGAACCCTAAAATCAAATTAGAATCTAAAAGGCTTCTATTATCACTGCCTCTGAGTGGGCCTGATCTCGAGTCTGTCTTACTTCTTGCCCCTTAGATCCCTAGTCTAGTTTGCCTCCTTATATCAACCCCTGGCTCCCATCTTTTTTTTTCTTTTTCCCTCTTACCTGGGCCATCTTCTCAAGCTTGGCTTTTATGTCTGTTAGTTCTAGTTGGGCCTCTTGAAGTTTTGTTTTCAGTTTTTGGTTTTCGGTCAGGGCACTCTCATAGAGCTGGGGGAAGGGAAAAAAAAGAATCACGTCACCCACTAGGTGGGGCTTCTAGAATTAGAACTCACACGGGTTTATCACAGGAATGCCTAGGGCTCTGTGCTCCAAGCCACTGTTGTGTGGTAGATAGAAAAGTTGAAAGAAGTCTAGAGAGCAGAAAATACAGCTTTTTAAAGGTGATAAATGCAAAGACAATGATGATACTTCATCTTCAATAATGTTACTCTCTAGGGGAAAAACAGTCATTTTATTTTCTCCTGTGGGACATTCACATTGCTTAAAAGTGTTTTACTTCTCCACACAAAATAATAATAATAATAATAATAATAATAATAATAATAATAATAATTATTATTATTATTATTATTATTGGCACCAGGCTGGCATGTATATTGATTTTAGTCAAGTTCTGCTTAACAACCTATTAACAAAACAAAACAAAAATATTTTTTACTGGTATCTCAAGCACCTGAAGGGGAAGTTTTTAAGTTTACTCCTAGGTATTCTTTTATAAGAACCAAAGGAAATGAACTATAAAGTGATGTAAATTCTCTCCAAACTCAGATGATGTTTTCGTTTATTTGTTTATTCTATTAACACCACATAGTATTTAGGAGATAGTCACAAGACCTTATGAGAAGCATGTTCATCAAAAACAACTGAGTATACCAAATAATTCTCAGGGGCTCCAACAGATAGCATTAGCTTTTTTACCCTTCCCACAATTATTGTTTACTTTTTCCTACACCTTTAAATATTTGAATCTAGCCATATATTTACTGCACTAAAAACAATCTATGAAGGGGTCTTTATATAACTGGTTGGAGAGGTGAAGCAAACCCAGAAACCTGCTATGAATTGTTACTTAAGTGTCCTTTCTTCTGCTTACTCTTCTGCTTACACTAATTTTTCTACACAGGGAAAAAGCTGAGAGCTTTACATGTCACCCAAGAAGAGAAAAAATTTAAAAAGACCCTACTTTTTTATAATCCCTGTTGCTGTCCTCTTCTACACGGCTGGTCAGGGTGGCTAGACGGGCCTCCCGGGCCTCCCGACGGGCTCTTGCTGAAGCCCGGTCACTGTAAGAATCGCTGGTTGTAGGGCTACTTCCTCCAGATTCCAACCTATGGGAGATAGTATTAAAGGTAAAAATTGGTTTCAGAACAAAGTAGTTGGGGGAAGGTAATAGTTCAGGGTAGAATTTGACTTTTCTAAGTATTTGAGAGCCCTGGCCAGAAACAATCCACAACATTCCTTCCTTGAATCTCACTGCCAGCATTCAGAGATGTCAGGGCTAAACTGCATGAACTTGGGTAGGAAGAAGGCAGCCTCGCATTTGCTAAGAATTAAGCTTATTTGAAAAATTGGTGGTTTGAACCCAAATCTGAGAGCTATTCAAATTACTTTAGGGTTGAAAAAATCCATCATGAGTATGCTTTTCAAAGTAAGCTTATTGGATTTTTTTTTTTTTTTGAGACAGAGCCTCAAGCTATCGCCCTGGGTAGAGTGCAGTGGCATCACAGCTCACAGCAGCCTCCCAACTCCTGGGCTCAAGTGATTCTCCTGCATCTGCCTCCCAAGTAGTTGGGACTACAGGTGCCTGCCACAATGCCTGGCTATTTTTTGGTTGCAGCCGTTATTGTTGTTTGGCGGGCCTGGGCTGGATTCGAACCTGCCAACTTAGGTGTATATGGCTGGCGCCTTAGCCGCTTGAGCCACAGGCACTGAGCCAGCTTCTTGGATTTTAGTGGCTCCTGGAAAATGATTACAATGAACTGTCAATGAATCAGAAACATTTGGTCTTAGAGATCTGAGCTTGAGGTTGAACAAGGGTAGAATGGCCACCAGGACATAGCATGTATGCCTTTTGGGTACATTATAGGTTTGCTGGAATCCCAAACGTTTCATATTTATTAAAAGTAAGAGTCTGCCAAATGGTTCTCTCTATGTTGGGGTATCAACACATCATCCAACTAGTTTTCTACTCTGTGATTAGAATTTCTGGCAATCTTCTAGCAATAGAGCAAAAGAACTGATAGTTGTTTCTTTCCAGTATTGGTAAGTTCATCAGGGGAAGGGGCTCTCAGCTGTTTGTCTGTCTGTGTACAACTATCGCCTTAACCCTTAACGCTGGTTTATATTTTTCTTGGGCTTTGCTATTTCCAAACTAAAATGTGGTGCATACAAAACTGCTGTGTACAAACCAGCCCTGCAGAGTCTACAGCCTAAAGCGGGATGAAAAGTCACAGCTGTGGAACTTGCGTTTCATGTCCCCATCCTGGGGTAGTTACTGCCATAACTGGGCATGGGGGAGCTCAGTACTAGATGAGGTAGAGGGGCAACAGGAATGACACAGAGAAAGGCTAGGCAAAGCAAATAGTCCTAATGATGCTCATGGCCACAGTTCACTTAAGAGAGTTCCACATTCTTCACAACATTCTTTTTTTTTTTTTTTTTTGGTTCATAGACTCTTTGTTGACTTTCCTGATTACAAAAGCAATACAAGTACATACTTGTTGAAAGAATACTGAAGTGTCTAAAGTAGAAAGTGAAAGTCACCTCATACTCCTGCCTAAGAAATAATCACTATTAGTAGTTTAGTTCCTTTCTGTGCAGAGCACATTAATATGTTAAAATACATAATATATATGCCTATAATCATACTGATAAGCATAGGGAGGAGAAAGAATTGGACAGCACTATGTAATGCCTGACTAAAAATAAAGTCAGGCAACATATAGTGACTAAAAATAAAGTCAGGCAACACATAGTGACTAAAAATAAAGCCAGGCAACACACAGTGCTGTCCAATTCCTTCTCCTCCCTATGCTTATCAGTATGATTATAGGCATCTGTAAGTAAAAATAAATTTGCTTCATTTAAAAAAAAATGACTGCATAGTCTTTATTTCATGCTTTTATGATAATTAACCCTCTATTGATGCTTTTTTTTTTTTTTAAGGTTTTCTTTCTTTTTTTGAGACAGAGTCTCCCTTTATCACCCTCGGTAGAGTGCTGTGGCATCACAGCTCACAGCAACCCCCAACTCCTGGGCTTAGGCGATTCTCCTGCCTCAGCTTCCCAAGTAGCTGGGACTACAGGCGCCCGCCACAACACTCTACTATTTTTTGTTGCAGTTTGGCCAGGGCAGGGTTCAAACCCACCACCTTTGGTATATGGGGCCAGCACCCTACCCACTGAGCCACAGATGCCACCCAAATCCTTTTTTTTTTTTTTGAGACAGAGTCTCACTATGTTGCCCTTGGGAGAGTACCGTGATGTCATGGTTCACAGCAACCTCAAACTCTTGGGCTTAAGGGATTCTCTTGCCTCAGCCTCCTAAGGAGCTGGGACTACAGGTGGGTGTCCGCCACAACACCCAGCTATTTTTTGGTTGGAGTTGTCATTGTTTAGCTGACTCAGGCGGGGCTCAAACCCGCCAGCTTCGGTGTATGTGGCTGGAGCCCTACTCACTGAGCTATGGCACGGAGCCTTTTTGTTTTTAGGTTTTTAGCTATTCTAAACAATGCTACAATGAATAGACATCTATAAATCTTAATGTCTTTGTCTAATTCATTTCTTAGGATAAATCTTAGAAGTATAGTCCAATAGGAGAAATATAATATCTCACTGTCATTAATTTTAATATTTTTAAAAATATTAGGGAGCCCCAGTATCTTTTGTTATTTACCTTTGTTTCTGAATTGCCTATTCATATCCTTTCTGTAGTAGGTATCATCTTTGGAAGAACATGCTACGTAGGAGGGGTTTTTAAACTGTCTAACACAGGTTACAAATATTTTTCCCACTTCACTTTGTCTATAGTATCTTTTAATAGTGGATATTTAAAAACTTATATAATTAGAAAATTTTTACCTTTATGCTATCACTCTTAGAAAAGTCTTTCCTATATCAGGAATGTAAACTCTTTTCTTCTACCAACTTTTATGTAAAATCCTATTTCCTTAAAAATTCTAATCTGTCTGAGATTGGTTTTTCTTTTCTCCCCTCTCCTTTTTTTTTTTTTTTGGGTTGGGTTTTGGAAAAGATATTGTTTTCCAAATAGATAATCAATTGTTCTAATGACCACTTACTGAATACTTTCTTCATGACTGACATGAAAATTCAGCTTATACACATAACATTTTGGGGCTAGGGATTGTACTCCATAGATCTTTCTGATTATCCTTGAACTAGTGCCTCACTGTTTTAATCACTATAGTTTTATAGAATATTTTGAAGTTTGAAAGGGGATAATTTCCTTTCACAAATGGCCATTCTAATACATAAAACAGAGTTGACAAAAATTATTAACTACAACAAAATACCACTTTCCACCAGTTTTGAAAAACTAAGTCATTTCTGCTAGGTTAGATGTAAGTTATTTGTCCTCTGGTTGGTGCCTGGTGAGAGGACAAGTAGGGAAAAAATACATGTAAGATTTAAAATATATTAATAAGGCAGAACCAACTTAATTCCTAAGTAAATTATAAAGATTTATTGGCCCTATGCTATCCCATAACTCCCTCTTCCCGCAATTTCTTCTTAAGATTCCTTCAGAGGAACAGTGGAAAAAGAAAGATTCAAACTTTTGACTCTATAGTCCTCTTTATTTATTTATTTATTTATTTATTTATTTATTTATTTATTTTTCTTTAGGAAGATCAGTTTGGTACATTTTGAAACTAGGAGATAAGATGCAAAGGGTCATCCCCCAAACTCTAACATCCTTTCTTAATTTTTCAGCAATTGTGAAACAAGTCTTTAGTTCATTCAACAAAGTATTACTTAGCACCATCTAGATACTGGTATTGTGTTACATCCACTATTATATGACAGGATCTAACCTCAATCTCTGTTTAGACTGCAACTCTGCAATGAAGCCTTCCCTAAACCGCCAGATTAGGTTAATCGCTTTTCTGTGTTCATCTGTCTCTACTAATTTTCTTTTTTCTTTTTTGATACAGAGTCTCACTTTGTCACCCTCAGTAGAGTCCATGGCATAATAGCTCACAGCAACCTCAAACTCTTGGGCTCAAGTGATCCCCTTGCTTCAGCCTCCTAAGTAGCTGGGACTTACAAGTGCCTGCCACAACACCCAACTATTTTTAGAGATTGGGTCTTGCTCTGGCTCAAGCAATCCACCTGCCTCAGTCTCTCAGAGTGCTAGGATTACAGGTGTGAGCCACCGCACCTGTCCTGTCTCTACTTCTGACTGACACTACATTCTATTGGAATAATCTGTCTCTCTGGCTTGTAAGCTAATTTAAAGTAAGAATAGTATCTTATTCATATTCTGTACCTAATACCTAGAGTGGTGCCTGGTACACTGGTGCTTTAAAAAAATTAATCTAGTGGAAGTAAACATGAGGAATTGGAAAGAGGAGAATCTGGAGGTAGGAAGGTGAGCTGAAAAACTGTTCCATTACTTTGGGGAGGAGATAATAAAAGACTGAATTATTGTGGTGGCTATAGAAATGAAAAGAAAGGAAAGGATGTGAGAAACGTTACTAAACTTTTATATAAAGGTAAATTTAATTAGACATGCATTCACTTACAAGTATTAAGCATGCATATAAAACAGAGAGCGTTCTTACCTAGAAAGTCTTTCATGCTAGAGAAAGGAGACAAAAACAAACAAATAAAAAAGAAAACAGCATTAGCAAGGAGCTGATTTTTATTATTTCCATTTATAAATGCACTTCTCAAATCAAATGTCTGAAATTCACAGCTGGAGATGGGGGTACCATTTAAGTAAAACAATTCAACTGACTGCACGAAAGGCTACCTTAGTTCTTGCTCATGCTTTTTTATATTCCATGACTCCCTAGATATAAGGTTTTGGGGACAGCATATTTTGAGGTGAAGTCAGCAAAATGTAAAATGTTTAAAAACTGCTCCCACCCTACCCAACTAACCAGCCAAGCTTCTGTTCTAAGAGTGACTATCATCGACTTTCTCAGTAACACGTAGCCTCTGTGGATCTCAATATTTGTTTAATAAATTTGCTTCAGTTCACAAACCCTAAACTTTGCCTTAAGGGAATACTGCAATTACAAATACTAAACCCAGAACACACAGTGACTCATGCCTATAATCTGAGCACTCTAAGCAAGAGTGAGACCCGGTCTCTACGAAAAATAAAAAAAAACTAGATGGCCATTGTGGTGGGTGCCTGTAGTCCCACTTCTAGGAGGCTGAGGCAAGAAGATCACTTGGGCCCAGGAATTTGAGGTTGTTGTGAGCAATGATGATGCCATGGCATTCTACCCAGGGCAGCAGAGTGAGACTTTATTTCAAAAAGGAATAAAAGGGCTCAGCGCCTATAGCTCAGCAGCTAGAACGCCGGACACATAGAGCAGGGCTGGTGGGTTCGAATCCGGCCTGGGCCTGCCAAACAACAATGCCAACTATAACAACAACAACAAAATAGTTGGGTGTTGTGGACTGGTGACTGTAGTGCCAGTTACTGGGGAGGTTGATGCAACAGAATTGCTTAAGCCCAAGAGTTTGAGGTTGCTATGAGCTGTGACACCACGGCACTCTACCCAGGGCGATAGCTAGGGACTCTGTCTCAAAAAAACCAAAAAAAAAAAATCTTAAAAAAAAAAAAAAAGACAACTCAGGACAGTTCCTGGTTTTCTTCCAGATCTCTAGTGAGAATAAAAGTATGAGTTGGTTAGGGAATGTGAGAAGGTCCCCTGCTACTCCCTAGAATGGTATTTAAAAAATGAAAAAGTGGCTCGGCGCCTGTGGCTCAAGAAGCTAAGGCACCAGCCATGTACACCTGAGCTGGCGGCTTCCAATCCAGCCCGGGCCCACCAAACGACAATGACAGCTGCAACCAAAAAATGGCCGGGCATTGTGGCGGGCGCCTATAGTTCCAGTTACTTGGGAGGCGGAGGCAAGAGACTTGCTTGAGCCCAGGAATTGGAGGTTGCACTGAGCTGTGATGCCACAGCACTCTAACAGGGTGACAGCTTGAGGTTCTGTCTCAAAAAAAAGAAAAAGTAGGGCAGTGCCTGTGGCTCAAAGGATAGGTCGCCGGCCCTATATGCCAGAGGTGGGGGGTTCAAGCCCAGTCTCAGCCAAAAACTGCAAAATAAATAAATAAATAAAGGATTAAAAAAAAAAAAAGTCAAAACGTGGGGGTGGAACCCCATGCCTAGCACTTTGGTAGGCTGAGGACTGCCTGAGGCTAGGAGTTGAAGACAAACTCTGCTCTCTACCTACCAAAAAAAAAAAAAAAAATACACACACACACACACACACACACACACACACACACACACACACACACACACACATATATATGAACATTTAAAAGCCTTGTCTAGTCCAGTGGTGCTTAACCAGGGCTGTATAGCAGAATCATCTGGGGGATCTTTAAGAATTCATACAGAAAGATCACTATCTAGACCCACTGTAAGAATCTCCAGGATTGAGGCTAAGACATATACATTTTGCAAAAGTGCTGATTATACTGATGAGTATAACTCCTGATTTAAAGAGAGATTCCAGGCTGGGTGTGATGGTCACACCTGTAATCCTAGCACTCTGGGAGGTTGAGGAGGGTGGATTACTTGAGCTCATGAGTTAGAGACCAGCCTGAGCAAAAGTGAGATCCTGTCTCTACTAAAAATAGAAGAACTGAGGCAAGAGGATTGCTTGAGCCCAAGAATTGTGAGCTATGACGCACGGCACTCTACCCAGCTTGAGACTACCTCAAAAAATAAAATAAAATAAAATAAAATACAAAGGGCTTCCATGAGGAAAAGCCACCTCTTAGCAAGGCTGCCCTATTCAGTCCCTCCTTGGTCTGTACGCTGTCATTCCACATGCCCCTTGGACGCTTTCCTCCTACTCTGCTCTTTAAGTACAGTCTGAATAGCTAGCTTATTGGTACATGATGATATCACATAAGAAAAGGTCTTTCGCAGGTTAACATACAAATGTATTATGTCATATGCCCTAATCTGGAACTCTTAGAACTTCTGTAAGTGCTTTTGTTAAAGATTATTTTGCTCTACCTTCTACTGAAGACAAATGAATACAGCCACGAAGATGATACTCTCTGGTGTTGTCTGAATTAGATAAAAATCGTTCAGAGAAAGAATTACTTTTACAGCTTTTATGGCCCAGTAGAGGGCAATAAATATTGCGAATGGGACCCTAGAGCAGAAGATACAAAAAGTTGCTTAGAAACCAATATGAATATACAGAGTGGAGGTAAAAAGAATAATTAGCTAGACAGACCATACTTTAAAAAATACCCCCAAACTAAGAAGCAGGTTTCTTCCTGTTCCCCCCCTTTTCCTTTTAAAAATGTTCTCTCTCAGCAGTGTCATCCTTCCTTTCACATCTCTTGAAATTCTCCATAATAAGCTCATTGCTTGGGCCTGTTTCTAATAAAAGCACAGAGTGAAGATCACCATTAATTCAGATGGCAATCCTAGAAAGGGACAGAAACCAGACTGCTTTTGATTTGTAAAATGTGCAGGGCCCTCAAAATACCAGAGGCTGGCTCAGAAAAATCCCCCACAAAAACTTTTAACTTGAAAGTTATTAGGAGTTCAGGAAGGCACATAATTAAAACCAAACTTCTACCAAGTTTAAAATAAAATTGTGGCTCTGGAAAGATGGGCCCAAGGGAAAGGAATAAGACCAAGTCACATGTCTACTGCCAAGGCCCAAACTGGTTTAACTCATGTTCCTTTGGAGTCATGGCCTGACCCTACGGTGGTGGGAAAAAATCTATTTACATTTTCCGCAAAGAGGGACTAAGCAGAAGGAACATTTTATACCATGTTCTTGTGCACTAGCTGAGCCAGGGGAAACAATGTGAGCTATTCTGGGATGGCCTACAGAGAACAAGCCTTTCCCTTCAGTCTTCTCAGATTAATGACTGATGAACAAGCCAGTGTTCTACAAAGACCCTGCAGATTTTCAGAGCTACTGCAAACCTAAACATGGTCTGAGTTAATTGCAAAACACTGTAATTTTATAACTTTTGAGTTTAAGAATAAAGATGTTCTAGCTTTCTACCTGAAGGGAAGAGAAACCTTTATAACTCAAACAGATGAAATTCTTAAGAAAGCTGAAATAAGGAAAATCTCCTAGTCTTTGGCTTTGAAGTAGATCTTTCAGAACCTATGTCCTTCCAGCAATATATTTGGAGACTGCATGATTTAGATATGCGTGTGAGGGTGCAGCAAGAACTGTCAGGTTTTATGCAAAGATGTCACAGTAGAGGACAATGACAATGAGGTCTGTATTAGGTTTTTTCCCCCACGTCTAAAAAGTTAATGATATTTCCTTAATATCATCAAAATTTCAAGTGTGTTAGTTTTCTATTGCTGCCAAAACAAATTACCACAAAACTTAGTGGCTTAAAAAAATTTTATTATCTCACAGTTTTATAGGTCAGAAGTCTGGCACAGCTCTGCTGGGCTCCCTGTTCAGCATTTCATGGGCTGAAGTCAAGTTGTCTACCTCTGGCTCTTATCTGCAGATCTGCAGAAGGATCTGCTTTCAAACTCAGTCAGGTTGGCAGAATTCAGTTCTTTGTGGCTGTAGATCTCAGGTCCCTGTTGCCTTGCTGGCTGTTAGTGGCTGGCTGCTCACTGTGTGTAGAGGCTCCCACATTCCTTCTAATGCAGCCCTTTCCATCTTCAAACCAGCAATAGCAATTTGAGTTATTTTCACACTTTGAATTTCTCCAGCTTCCCCTCTGCCATCTACTGAGATGCTCTCTGCCTTTATGGGCTCCTGTGATTAGACCAGGCCCACCCAGATAAACCTCCCCACTTCAAGGTCACTGTGTTATATAACACAATCATCATGAGAGAGCTATTTTGTCATACACATGGGTTCTAAGACATTAGCCTAGGATATATTTGGGGAACCATTTTAGAAAATTCAGCTATTACAAGGATCCCTTTTTTATTTTTTTAGAGATAGAGTTTTACTTTATCGCTCTCAGTAGAGTGCCGTGGCATCACAGCTCACAGCAACCTCCAACTTAGGCGATTCTCTTGCCTCAGCCTCCCAAGTACCTGGGACTACAGGTGCCCGTCATAACACCCAGCTAATTTTAGAGATGGGGTCTTGCTCTGGCTCAGGCTGGTCTCAAACTTGTGAGCTCAGGCAATCTACCGGCCTAGGCCTCCCACAGGTGTGAGCCATTGTGCCTGGCCTTATTATGTCCTTCTTGAGGAAATCTGGCTTATTGGTAGTGGTCTGAAGCAAGTCGTCAACAAATGCAGCACGATGTTCTTTCTGCTCTCGTAGCAGACACTGTGGAACACATTTTGCCATGACATGTTTCATGCCAAGATCCTGTGTCAAAATCTTGGACACAGTAGTGTCTGAAATCCTCAGATCAGCTTCTGATTCTCCCACTGTCAGTCGCTGCTCTTTGCTGACTGCAACCCATACTCATTCAACATTCTCTGGTGTTCTGCTTGCTGCAGGCCTTCCAGAACATGGATAACTTTCAACAGATTCTTGACCATCTTTGAAGCATTTGTGCCACACTTTTGTTTGCACTGTACTCACTGCATTGTCCCTGAAAGCCTTCTGAATCATTCAAATAGTTTCCGCAAAGGAATGTTCAAGTTTAATGCAAAATTTGATGCAGATTTGTTGCTCTACTCACTCATTTTAAATGCAACAGCCACACAGTACACATACTCACTCAACAGCATTGAGTGACCACTGACTAGTAGTACATCAAAGCTGAAATTCTTCACACATGCACATTCTCCATGGCTGCAAGGTTTATATCTATGTCATGCAAACCATTTTTGTTTCATGAACAATGGTGTGTTACTTTCCAGACCCCAAACATTCAGAATTTGAATAATCTTGACAGCACTGTCTTATGCTAGAGTAAGTGTACATCCATGTGAGTAGACATGTGTATGGAACAAAGCATAATTCCAAGTAAAAATTAGATTTTTTTTTTTTTTTTTGAGACAGTCTCACTCTACTGTCCAGGCTAGAATGCAACAGAGTCAGCCTAGTTCACAGCAACCTCAAACTCCTGGGTTCAAGTGATCCTCCTGCTTCAGCCTCCCAAATAGCTGGGAATATAGGCACCTGACACACGCCTAGCTAATTTTTCTATTTTTAGTAGATACAGGGTGGTACTCTTGGTCAGGCTGATCTCAAACTCCTAGGCTCAAGGGATCCTCCCACCTGAGCTTCCCACAGTGCTAGGATTACAGGTAGGCATGAACCACTGTATCTTGTCCCAAAATTAGCATTTAAAAGCAAGTATTATATTATATACAGGTATCTTCATCATATTATACTTCTTGATTATCTTTGCCAACAATGTAATACATACGGAACAAAAACAGTTAAATTGGAAAGTCAAATATAATACTTACATATAGTTTATATTATAAATACTTCTGACAAATCTCAGATGCCAGATTGTGACTATCCTATCAATTAAATACTGCATATAGAAATGAGATCACATAACATTGCCTCACATATTCTAGTATATTTCACTATATTAAAAAAACCCATTAAGTCTGTCTTTTGTTGAATCGATCATGCTACCTAAGTATGACTTGAATCTTAGTTTTTCATTTCTATGCAGGCCTATACCTTTTATCTGTGGATATTCCCAGCTTCCAAAGTATTACTGGATTTGGGGGGGAGTTCATGAAATATATTTATTATAGAGGGAAATACACAATATAAATATACTAAGGCCTCCACAAAATATTCAAGGTAAGCCATTTTATATTTAAAAATAACTCTTACAATTCATAAATACTTTTGCAGGTTCAGGCATATTCTGCATCTAGCCTTTCACATGCTATGTACTGTATGTGATGAAAGTGACCAACAGAAGGTTGAGGAGCTCTCAATCTTCTGACTCTGTCACAATTCTCACATTTAACATCTATTTATATTTTCCCCATAGCTTGGATTTTAGGTTCACACAGGTGTGCATGGCCACCTAAAAGTATAGGAGCCTATTCAGATAATTCAAAACACAGGCTCAATGAGCAAGAAGCCTGATCATTATCATAAAAATATTGTTAGAAAATAAGCACATACTAAATCATTAATTTTAAAGGTCTTTTTAAGGCATAAATCCTATTTGACCTTCATTCCATTTCTCTGATTGAGATTCTAATTCTTACCCCATTAGTCAATTCAGGCTCTTCAAGAGATATTACTGGCCACCACTATACCTCTTTAGGCAGTAAGCTTTCCATAAAGCCTGGGAAGAGATGGATTTCTTTCTTTTTTTTTTTTTTTATTTAAATACATGTATTTTATTATTCTTCATTACATTATTCCCCCCCCCCCCACCCGTCCGTGATAAGACAGAATTGATTTACAGAAAAGAATACAGAAAACACCAAAGCTCCTGGTAGTGGGAGAGATTTCAAGTAGGGAGAGAG
>CAUYRH010014178.1:0-10529 GCA_963574655.1 Perodicticus potto
CTGGGCATTGTGGTGGGCGCCTGTAGTCCCAGCTACTTGGGAGGTGGAGGCAGGAGACTCGCTTGAGCCCAGGAATTGGAGGTTGCTGTGAGCCGTGATGCCACAGCACTCTATCCAGGGTGACAGCTTGAGGCTCTGTCTTGGAAAAAAATAAATAAATAAATAAAATACACACTGGACTTCAAAGATTTAGTGTGGAAACAAAGAAGGCAAAATATTTTATTTATAATTTTTTTTTTTTCTTCTGAGACAGAGCCTCAAGCTGTCACCCTGGATAGAGTGCTGTGGCATCACAGCTCACAGCAACCTCCAATTCCTGGGCTCAAGCGAGTCTCCTGCCGCCGCCTCCCAAGTAGCTGGGACTGCAGGTGTCTGCCACAACGTCCGGCCATTTTTTGGTTGCAGCTGTCATTGTTGTTTGGCGGGCCCAGGCTGGATTTGAACCTGCCAGCTCAGGTGTACGTGGCTGGCACTTAGCCCATTGAGCCACAGGTGCCGAGCCTATAATTTTTTTTTTTGAGACAGAGTCCCACTATGTCACCCTCAGTAGAGTGCTGTGGCATCACAGCTCACAGTGACCTCTAACTCCTGGGCTTAAGCAATTCTCATGCCTCAGCCTCCCAAGTTGCTGGGACTATAGGTGCCCGGCTATTTTCCCACCACAATGCCTGGCTATTTTCTTGTTGCAGTTGTTTAGCTGGCCTGGGCTGGGTTTGAACCCACCACCCTCGGTGTATGTGGCTAGCTACAAGCACCGAGCCTCATTTATAATTTTTAATATTGATTGTATGGATATACTGGGCTGAATAAAATATATTAGAATTCTTTCTGTTTCTTCACATTTTTTGATGTGGCCTACTACAAAATTTATAATTATTCACATAGATTGCATTACATTTCCACTGTCCAGCACTGCCGAATGCCTTATAACATCACAGAGAAGGATAACCAGGTAGTATGTGTCCTCTTGTGGGTGAACACATCACCAGGGAAGCAATCTTGCCAAAAAATAAAAAATGGGCTGGGCACGGGGGGCTCACACCTATCATCCTAGCACCCTGGGAGGCTAAGGTGGGTGATCACTTGAGCTCAGGAGTTTGAGACCAGCTTGAGCAAGAGTGAGACTCTGGCTCTACTAACAATAGAAAACTAGCCAGGCATCGTGGGGCGGTACCTGTAGTCCCAGGTACTTGGGAGGCTGAGGCAAGAGGATCACTTGAGCACAGGAGTTTGAGGTTGCTGTGAGCTATGATGATGCCATGGCACTCTACCAGGGTGACAGAGTGAGACTCTGTCTCAAAAAAAAATTATTATATATATTATATATAATAATACAAAATCAAACCTGAACCTGAATCTGAATAAGCCTTGAAAACCAACTATTAGGTTGATCCATATGAAACTTCGATTTTTGTAGGTCCAAAATGGTCAAGGACCAGCACAAAGTATAGGAAATTCAGGGGACAGAGGAACATGTCAATTGATACTAGGGGAAGCAGGCAGCAAATTCCAGACTGTGGCAAACTCCATAGGACTGATGTTCCTCAACAAATTATTGGCAAGAGGAAGGAAGAGGCAGATTAAAAGATACTTAAAAGATAGCTGGGAGATAAAAACTAAAAAAAAGAGTTCAGAAGTGATTGCCCTAAAAGTCAGTAAAGGGGTTCCTCTTCAGGGGTAGAGTGAGGTTGTTTGGAGGGACATGTGGAAAGCACCCGGGGAGACCGTGAGGTTCATTCTGCTTTCATGGAGGGAGGTGATTAAAATAACTCATTTAGTTGTAGTTTTGGGGTCCTTTTCTTGGTGTGATGTATTTAGCATAAAACAATTAAAAAATAAAAATAAAAGGAAGAGATAGCCCCTGAGTTAGGGATGCTCCACACAGCCTCTGGGGGGGGATGCTCATGGCAGATACCCGAGGGCAGGCTGATGTGGCTGCCGCCTTCACGTAGCTTGAGCAGGCGGCTGCGCTTGAAGTTGCCCTTGCGTTTGCGGACCCTGGGCTTCTCCTGGCTCAGCTGGCACATAAGCAGGTGCAGCTCCCGTTCCACGATGTCCATCTCGCGCTCGGCCAGCTCCTGTTCCCGCCGCCGTAGCTGCTCCTCCTGGAAGCGCTGCTCCTGCGCTGCCCGCAGCAGCTCCTCCTCCCGGCTCCGCAGCTCCTAGGGAGGAGATGCACTGGCTCGGGGAGAGGCTTGGCCCTCTGATCCCTAAGGATGGATCCAGGGCTACTGGGACTGGTCAGGGCCTTGCCATAAGAACACCCCGCTGTGGGGCACATTGGGTTCACCATCCAACTCACTCTTCACTAGCCAAGCTGGGTGCCAGGGCAGGGGACTATGTTAGCTTTTCTTTTTCTTTTTTAATTTAATTTGGAAAGCTTTAAACAGCCACAAAAGCAGAGAATAGTGCACTCCTATGTAACCATCATCAAATATCAACAATTACCTATGCTTTGAGAATCTTGAATCCCTGTCCTTTCCTCTCACCCTCTCTTCATTTCTGTGGTAGTATTTCAAAGCCAAGTCCAGACATCATGCAATATCACCTGTAAGTACTTCAGTACAGGGTGCCTTTTTCTTATTAATCCACCAACAGGAGGCTGTCCTTTCTTAACATGCAAAAAAGGCTCCCTTGACCCTGTATGGACCCAAAGGCTGGGGTTTAGGGGAAGGGACTCAGAGCAGCCCTAAGCATCAGAATTCAGGGATCTTGTTCCATCCCTCCCACCTTGCCCTCTGCCTTCACCTTCTCCTTGGTCCGAAGATCATCAAACATGTGCTGAATCTCCAGCTTCCAGTCTTCCTGCAGTGAATGGAAAGACTCCAGTGGCATTTGGAACAGAGCTGACTGTTCGATGACTTCAAGCCGCTTCAAAATGCTGCCGAAATCTGGCCGTCCATGGGGTTCTGGGTCCCAGCATTCTGGGGTGAGGGGGGAAGGACAGTAGTGGGGAGTAGGGGTGTCAGTGGTCATGCTCTGGGGAATCAGACTGCTCAGAGGAAGAAAGGATTTCTGGGGGCTGTGGACAGTATCTATGGAGCTGAGAGGAAAGAATTCAAAGCCAAGCTCCTGGCCAATATTTTACTCAATGAAATGCTGAGAGAAACCCAGGGACCTGCTCCCTAAGGAGGGGCTGGTGGCAGAAGTGAGCATCAGGGAGGAATCCTGGGGCCAGTGAATACTAATGGGTTACCTTCAAGAGCTCTGGGCCTGGCCAGAACAAGGGTCTGGGGGAAATATGGAGCCAACTGTGGGGAGACTGTTCACGGTCTGATGGGGTCCAGTCCCTTCCCTCTCATTCCTGGGCCCACTGGTATGGATGGGAGTGCAAAGGAGAGGTCTGGGCCTGAGAGTCCCTGCCACTCCAAGCTGGGCCTACCCTCTCCATAGGGCCCTGGCTCACCCTCCAGTAGGCGGGCAAAGGGCTCAGGGCACGTGGAGGGGATGGGCAGAGTCAGCTTGTTCATAGCCACACCATATGCCACAGCCAAGGCGTCGATTTCACGGTAGGGGACCTCCCCCGTCAGCAGCTCCCACAGCAGTACCCCGAAGCTGCAGGTAGGGAAGAGGCAGGAGTGATGCTGCAGCCCACCCCAATCCTTACCTACACCCTAGTCCCACCCTTAGTTCCATGGTGGGCTGCCTTTACCCCAACATCTCCAGCCCTGGCTGATAAAACCACAGAATTTAATTTGACCTCCATGGGCCCGTTCGCAAATAAATGGGATGAGTTTGGCTTTCTCATAGCTCTCCTTTGCTCACCTCTCTTCTCTCACCCTGGTCTAGAAACCTTCAGTGGGCTTCCAATGCATACCAGGCAAATTCATCCTTCTTACCCTTTACCTTTCATGACCCCTGCAGTGTCATCTCTAAATACTCTCAGCCCATTCCAACCCCAACTTCATCTTGCAGCCACACTGAAAAAGCCCTGTTTTTCCCAACCTCTGCACCTTGTACATGCTGTTCCCTTTGTTGAGAACACTCTTCCCTTGTGTAACTATTTGTCCTCCAAGTATCAATGCAGGTGACCCCTCTGCCAGGAAGCCTTATTTGATTCCACAGCCTCCAAAGCTAGCTCAGAGGCTCCTCCTCTATGTTCCCATAGAACACACAGCACTTACCTCTAAAAACAAGTTAACACTATTTAACATTTAAAAAGCACTTACTCCAGGCCAGGCACTGTGCTAGACTCTCTTGGTAATTCTCCCAACAGCCCTGTAAGGCAGAAGGTAATGGTATGACCCCTATTTTATCCAACAAGCAGGTGCAGGCTCAGAGAGGTTAAGCTGTTTGTCCAAGGTCACACAGAAGTGAGCGGTGGAGCCACACTCAGACTCAGATCTGCCTGATGCCTATGATAGTGCTTAATGGATACACCACACGATAGCATGCATCACCGTGCTATAGTCACCTGTTGTCCATCTTTCCCGGCAAACCGTACATCTTCCTGGATCCTGGTCATCATTTAGTGCAGTGCCTGACATGTACATCCCTGTTCTCTTCCAATAACCACTCATATTCATTCAACATACACTTATTATGTGCTACTGTGTGACAGGCACTGTTTTAGGCACTGGAATGAGATAGACACAACCAATACCCTCATGCTGCTGACAGCCTCTCCTCCCTCTGCAGTGCCAGCACTGGTGAATCTGACCTGGCCATATGCTGCCTGCACTAATTTTCCTTCTTCCTTTGCAGCTAAGTGTGCCCAAATGGCTATAGCTCTGGCCCGTGGGAAGTGGCAGAGTGTGCAGTGGGCAACTACCTTCCAGGAAGTGTCCTTAAAAGGAGGGGTGCCCCTTTCCTCTTTTCTCCTTCTTACTGGTTAGAATGTTGGATATAAAATCTAGAGCTCAAGCAGCCATGATTTTGGATCATTAAGCAAACTTGGAGGTCACACAAGGTGGAGGAAAAGAGCACTGGTTTTCATCTGGGGGTACCAGGATCCTCCCACCTCTCTTATGTCCCTGAAAACCAGAAGGGATGTTTTGATTGTCATAATGACTGGGAAGTATTACTGCTGTATGGTGGCTGGGAGCCATGTATAGTCTTGAGAAGTAGGGGACAGTACCACACAAGAAAGAATTATGCTGCCCTAGGTCAACAACACCCCTATTGAGGAATTCCAACATAGGAGCCCAAGTCCCTGACATCAGGGGCACCATATCAGTCCTGGACTTTACATGAGAACATAAATCTCAGTCTTGTCTTTATTTTGGGTTTTCTCTTTCTTGCAGCTAACATGTGGGCTCTAATAAATGTTTGGTTCCATAAATGAATGCCTGATGAAAAGCCAGCTGGAATTCTCCCAGAGAGCTGCTCTGCTCTACGCTGAGCCAGAGACTTCCTGTCTGATATGTCCCTGCCCTACACACATTAATCTGCTGCTTGGACAGTCTGGAGCCTCAGCTGGGAATTGATGGGGACAGTAAATGGGGAGACCTGGGTTCAGCAACCATCAAACAGAAGGCCCTGGTGACAGCAACAGTCTGGTCATTGGTCTTTTTCACCTAACAGCCCAGGGAACCTTTAAAATGCTAAATAAGATCAAGTCATTCATAAATGCCCTTAATGGTGGCCCACTTAATTAGAATCAACCCTGGAGTGGGCTCCCTCACCCGCAGGGCCTACCAGCCTTGCTCCAGCCGCAGGGCTCACTGCTGATTCTGGAACACCTGTGCTCTAGTTCTCACCTAGTACCTCCTTTGTTATTAGAACGCACCAAAGTATCATTTCTCAGAAAAGCCTTACCCAAAGTCATCTCCCAGCCCTCAAAGTACCTTCCTAGCAACCTCCTAGCAGCTCTTAACACTGCTGTATTTACTATCTGTTAAAAATCATTTTATAATTTATAACTTTTATTTTTTTTGAGACAGAGTCTCAGTATGTCGCCCTTAGTAGAGTGCCATGGCATCAAGCTCACAGCAACCTCCAACTCTCGGGCTTAAGTGACTCTCTTGCCTCAGTCTCCCAAGTAGCTAGGACTACAGGCGCCCGCCACAATGCCAGGCTATTTGTTGTTCTTGTTGTCATCATCATTGTTGTTTAGCAGGCCAAGGCTGGGTTCGAACCCACCAGCCCTGGTGTATGTGGTTGGCACCGTAACCACTGAGCTACTGGTGCCGAGCCCAATTTTCTGAACTTATAAAGAGATTTCTTTTCAAAAGAAAATCTCCTTGTGTGTTTATTTATTTACCATTCCCGAGGGCAGGGACTATGTCTATTTTTGTTCATTTCTGTATCCTAGAACCAGTGCAATTGGATGAATGGATTAATGAAAAGAACTCTATTTTCTGTTTGAGAAAAGCGGGTGGTGTCCTGGCTGGTCTGAGGGGTGTTTTAGTGCTGACATTCACATGCTGTCTCTCTACCTTATGGGTTGTCTATTCTGATCCAAGCTGCCCCTCAGTTGCCACTTCTGCTAGCAGCGGGTGACTCTTGGTGTTTACCTCATGGCCTGACTTTCCTGGTGGGCCCCCTTGCCAGACCCAGATCCTGGCTTCAGTGGGAAAACATCCCTTCCACTCTACCTTCACCCCTTCCTCCCTCCCTCACTTCTTGGAAGCCACCCCAGCCCCACACTTCAGCACCTCCAGACATCACTGCTTTTGGAGAAGAGGGAGAGTCGGATAACCTCCGGTGCCATCCAGGCGTAGGTCCCCGCAGCACTCATCTTGGTAGTCTTGTGCCACTCTCGGGCGAGGCCAAAGTCTGTGATCTTGAGCACCGTGTCTGCGAGGTTGTGGTTCTCGATAGCCTCCAGAATAAGGACTGTGGGATGGGAAGAAAGGTGGGTCATCCCAGACCTGCTGGGATACAGACCCAAGCATCCTGGCCCTCTGCCTCAGCTGGAATGTATTATTCTCTCCTTTCATTACCTCAGGCTTCCCCACTCTGTGGCAGATCCTTTCCTGGACTAGAACACACCTTTGAGCCTTTCTACTATGGTCTAATCTCTGTCCCAGGCCCCCATAATGGAGTAAGGAGCTTCCCTGGGATCATTTTTCCTCCCGATTCCAACCTGGGCTCTGGGGAGTTCAATGAATGATCAAGAACCAGTGGCCAAGGACTTGATTCGGGCCTTGAATTTCCACCCTCCCTGGAAGTGGTACCCATAAACCATAGCAGAAGGGATGAATGTGGTTTCCCTTTTGTCTTTGTCACCCCTGTGGTATATACTGCAGCCAGGAGTCCTGATTTGGCTCCTTCCTGTGCCCATGCTCTTTACCACGTGGCTTTGCAGTTCTTTCCACTGAAGAGGCAGAGTATGTTTCCCCATCTTCTTTTTTTTTTTTCTGTAGAGACAGAGTCTCACTTCATCGCCCTTGGTAGAGTGCCGTGGTGTCACACAGCTCACAGCAACCTCCAACTCCTGGGCTTAGGCGATTCTCTTGCCTCAGCCTACCGAGTAGCTGGGACTCCAGGCGCCCGCCACAAGGCCTGGCTATTTTTTTGTTTTGCAGTTTGGCTGAGGCTGGGTTTGAACCCACTACCTTCGTTAGATGGGGCCGGCGCCCTACTCGCTGAGCCACAGGTGCTGCCCTGTTTCCCCATCTTCTGATCTGGGGTGGCCATATGACTTTGGCCAAGACTGAGGTACGTGATAGATGCCAGTTTCAAGCCTAGGGTGGGCAGAGCCACCACCATCAACATGCCTTGCCTAGCCTGCTGCTCCAAGGAAGATGGGAGCTACCTGGAGCCTCTCCAGCTCACCCCAGCCTAGCCTAAGTCAGCTTATCTACTTGGTACCTTGCAAAAGCATGAATAGTAATAATTGGCTGTCCCTTTAAGACACCACGTTTTGGGGTTTTTTTTAAAATTTTTTTTGAGACAGAACCTCAAGCTGTCACCCTGGATAGAGTGCTGCGACATCACAGCTCACAGCAACCTCCAATTCCTGGGCTCAAGCGAGTCTCTTGCCTCCGCCTCCCAAGCAGCTGGGACTACAGGCGCCTGTCACAACACCCAGCCATTTTTTTTTTTTTTTGGTTGCAGCCGTCGTTGTTTGGCGGGCCCAGGCTAGATTCGAACCTACCAGCTCAGGTGTACGTGGCTGGTGCCTTAGCTCGCTGAGCCAAGTTTTGGGTGGGGGGGTGTTAAATGATTCCAGCTACTTGCTGCCTAGGGTTATCACTAACAATGATACTAATCACAGCTAATGTTTGCACTTGCTAAGCTCTTTACACCAGCTGACTCATGAGCAACCAACCCATTTCTATGGACTCAAACCAAAGCTCTAAGCAGTCATTTGGCCAAGATCACGTGGGTTGAAAATGGCAGAATAGGCTGGATGTAGTGACTCACGCCTGTAATCCTAGTGCTCTGGGAGGTGGAGGTGGGTGGATTGCTTGAGCTCAGGAGTTGTAGACCAACCTGAGCAAGAGCAATACCCTGCCTCTACTAAAAACAGAAAAAAAGGCCAGGTGCAGTGGCTCACGCCTTTAATCTAGCACTCTGGGAGGCTGAGGAAGGTGGATTGCCTGAGCTTAGAAATTGGAGACCAGCCTGAGCAAGAGCAAGACCCTGTCTCTAAAAATAGCCAGGCATTATGGTAGGCACCTGTAGTCCCAGCTACTCAAGAGGCCTGAGGCAAGGGGATCTCTTAAGCCCAAGAGTTTGAGGATGCTGTGAGCTTTGATACCATAGCACTCTACCAAGGGCAACAAAGTGAGACTCTTTTTTTTTTTTTTTGAGACAGAGCCTCAAGCTGTCACCCTGGGTAGAGTGTCGTGGCATCACAGCTCATACCAACCTCCAACTCCTGGGCTCAAGCAATTCTCCTGTCTCCGCCTCCCAAGTAGCTGGGACTACAGGTGCCCACCACAACGCCTGGCTTTTTTGGTTGCAGCCGTCATTGTGGTTTGGCGTCCTGGGCTGGATTTGAACCTGCCAGCTCAGGTGTATGTGGCTGGCGCCTTAGCCACTTGAGCCACAGGCACTGAGCCTTTTTTTCTTTTTCTTTTTTTTTTTTGGAGACTCTGTCTTAAAGTAAAATGAAATGAAATGAAAATAGAAAAAAAAAAAAAAGGCAGCACCTGTAGCTCAGTAGGTAGGGTGCTGGCCACATACACTGAGGCTGGCGGGTTCAAACCTGGCCCAGGCCAGCTAAAACAACAATGACAACTGCAACAACAACAACAAAATAGCTGGGCATTGTGATGGGCGCCTGTAGTTCCAGCTACTTGGGAGGCTGAGGCGAGAGAATTGCATAAACCCAAGAGTTTGAGCTGTGACACCACAGCACGCTACCCAGGGCGACATCTTGAGACTCTGTCTCAAAAAACAAACAAACATACAAACAAAAAAAACTAGCCAGACACAGTGGTGCATGCCTATAGTCCTAGGTACTTTTGAGGCTGAGGCAAGAGGGCTGCCCAAGCCCAAGAGTTTGAGATTGCTATGAGCTATGATGCCATGACACTCTACTCAGGGTGACAGAGTAAGACTTTGTCTCAAAAGAAAAAAAAAAGAAACTGGCAGAATGAAGACATGAACCAATTTGGTCATCAGAAGCCCAATTTCTTAACTACTATGATATTTTACTACCTTCTACAAACCAGAGGCCCCTAAGTGTACAGTGTACTGCCTGTGTTTGAATCCGGGCTCTGCCGCTATTACATGCACAACCTTGTATGATTACCTTTGTCTTTCTTCAGGTTAAGATTTCTCCTCTGTTAAATGGGGATAATAACAGTATTTATCTTCTAGGGTTTTAGTAATCATTTATTGTCTGAAGCACAGTAGGTCCTTTAGAAGTGTTAAATATTTTTATTAGTATGTGATGTCACCATAATTGTTCCACAATTGTATTTTAACATTCCATTCCAAAGGTTCCATATCTTTTACCATTCCTGGCTACCTCCCCAGTCATAATAATGATGTAATTATTACTATAATTCTACTATCATGCTTGTTTGGCAGATGAAGGAACTGAGAGTTGGAGAGATCAATAAATCACCTAAGGTCACACAACTGGTAATCTTGTCCATCCTTTAAAGTCTGGCTTCAGTGCCACCTCCTCTTGGAAGCCTCCTGTGACTTCCCAGCTTGTGGCTCTTCAGCCTCCTCAGAAGTTTCCCTTCCTAGGTACCCAACTTTCTTGTATAAAAACCTTGTGACAGGCCAGGTGTGTGGCTCACACCAGTAATCCTAGTGAGGCCGAGGCAGGTGGATTACCTGAGCTTACAGGTTCGAGCCAGCCTGAGCCAGAGTGAGACCTTGTCTCTAAAAACAGTCAGGTGTTGTGGCGGGCACCTGTAGTCCCAGCTAGTTGGGAGGCTGAGGCAAGAGAATCTCTTAAGCTGGAGAGTTTGAGGTTGCTGTGAGCTGTGACGCCACAGCACTCCACCAAGTGTGACAAAGTGAGACTGTCTCAAAAAAACAAAACTCTTGTGACAGAGGGAACACCACACGATCTTACACTATTCCTGCATCTCCCAGGCTGGGGCTAAACCAGTTCCCTTTTATTTATTTATTTATTTATTTATTTATTTATTTATTTATTTATTTATTTTAAGACAGAG
>CAUYRH010014180.1:0-82517 GCA_963574655.1 Perodicticus potto
GCTCCATCCATGTAAACACAAAAGAGGTAAAGTCTCCATCTTTCTTTAAGGCTGCATAGTATTCCATGGTATACATGTACCACAATTTATTAATCCATTCATGGGTCGATGGGCATTTGGGCTTCTTCCACGACTTAGCAACTATGAATTGGGCTGCAATAAACATTCTGGTACAAATATCTTTATTATGAAGTGATTTTTGGTCTTCAGGATATGTACCCAATAAAGGAATTAAAGGATCGAATGGCAGATCTATTTTTAGATCTCTAAGTATTCTCCAAATATCTTTCCAAAAGGAATGTATTAGTTTTCATTCCCACCAACAGTGTAGAAGTGTTCCCCTTTCTCCACATCCACGCCAACATCTCTGGTTTGGGGATTTTGTTATGTGGGCTAATCTTACTGGAGTTAGATGATATCTCAAAGTAGTTTTGATTTGCATTTCTCTGATCATTAAGGATGGTGAGCATTTTTTCATGCATCTGTAGGCTGTGCGCCTGTTTTTTTTAGAGAAGTTTCTCTTCAAGTCCTTTGCCTACCCTGAGATGGGATCACTTTCCCTTTTGTTGCCAATACGCTTGAGTTCTCTGTATATTCTGGTTATTAAACCTTTGTCTGCGGCATAACCTGCAAATATTTTCTCCCATTCTGAGGGCTGTCTGCCTGCTACACTTATCTTGACCTGAGCAGGAATTTGGGGAAGGAGAATCACAGGAAAGCCAGTAAATGGTTATACTTTTTCCCTTGTTCTTTTCTGTGTATCTGTTTTAATTTTTTCACTTCCGATGGGCCAGCATTCTTAGTATTTCCTGCTGTTCTTGATTTGGAAAAATGTTTGAAGAATGTGGCCAGCACAGAGTATCACATCTGGCTGAACTATCTCCGTCACATCGTTTCTCCTGATTCTGCCTTCTATGAGATGAGAGGTTTGACTGGTTCAAACATCAACTGTGATAGTCTATTTTGACAAGTTCTGCCTTAAGTCATTTTTCAGACTTGGTAAGATTATAGATAAATGTAAAACATCTTAGGAAATAGTGACTCCTTGGGGAAATTTTTTTCAACTCTAGATTCCAATGCCTTTGGCCAGCCAATAAAACTTGTTTTGTTATAGTAAGTAAGCATTTGATTCCTCTCTTCCATGTAACCCTTTTCTACCTAATAACATCCCAACCCTTTCTAATCTAATACATGCTGCCTTCTCCCCTCTTCATCTCTGTTAAGACAGTGCATCACTTCTCTTTCCTGCCTCCCATTTGCATTGCAACCCTGCACTACTCCAAGGTTATTATGCATACTTGAAACATATTTGCCAAAGTATTTTCCACTATCTTAAAATAGTTAAGTAACTCTTCAGTTTGGAGACAGCCCAGGCAATCCCCATGTATGCAATAATTGAGCTTCCACTTAATACCATTGTAGAATATATAGACTGTTTACATCTATTACCTTATTTGATCTCCACAACAATCATTCAAGCCTCTGTGATCTTCTATTGAGGGCCAACCATATATCAGTTGCTAGGATAGGTATATGGATTCAATTTTGAGTATAAATAGACATGATCTCTATTCTCATAGAATTGATAGTATTTAAGAAAGAAATCGTATTTTTATCCCTATTTAAGAGATGAAGAGGATAAGGCCAGTTAGGTAGTAGAGCTAGGACTCAAACCTGGGCTTCCTATTCCTAGTCCAGAAATTCAAATGTGCCTTACAGCCATTTGCCTCACAACTATTGGAAAATCCCTGAGAACCTTCTAGGAGTTAGCTGGAAAAAACAGTTAATCCAATGAAATGCCAAAGTAGCAGATATAGAAGCCAAGAATACCAAAATTAAGAAAGCAACAAAATAAATCAGCTTCTGAAAACCCAAGAGTGTGTGTTTTTGTATTAGGGATTGGCGGAGTGAGAGGGGGTGTTCCCAAACCAAAACAACTAACTATAGCAACAGCCACTTAAAACCAAAACCCAAACCAAAAAATTTTTCCCCCTTCAAATCTAGACCCCAGTAGGATGTCCTTAAGTGGTACTAAGCAGCATCTGATGTGACCATCCAGGTCCTGCTGTGAGCAGAGCTCAGCATGTGTCTCACATAGCCCCTATTGAATGACTGTGCTGGACTCGAATGTGAGCAGGCTATAGCTTTGCCTCTTGCCTTTCTAAGGATAATCTTTTTAGGGGGTTCCAGTAGGGTGCCAAGTGGGAGTAGGATTAGCAGGAAGGGGCAAGGAGGAGGCCTCTTTAAAAAAGAATGTTCTCCATGTCCACAACCTGTGCCTACTCTTGTCAAGGAATGCTGTCCTCTCTTCTTCTATGTGTATATGTAGCAAGTCCAGGCCTTGGTTGGTGGATGGCTAGAAAGAAAGGTATCATTCTTTCTTGGGTCATAATGAGAGATTCTCTAAAGTTAAATAAAATAGACATTTATGTTGGTTTCTGTCCCCCTTCATCTTTAAGCTGGAAGAGGTAGCCATTGAGTACCTAATTCTACAAATATTGGGAAAGAAGAAGAGAGCTTTCTTAGTTATTTATAAAGGGGTTGAATAAGACATGGTTCCTGCCTTAAGAGGAGAGAGATTTATATGTAAAGTATAATTCCATTATGATCTAATAAGGGGCATGTACAGGTTTTGTGAAATTATTCCCAGGATAAAAGGACAATCCATCTGAGTTAGTACATCAGAGCTAGATCCTGAAGGCAGGCGTTTGCTCAATTGGATACTATAGTTGAAGTTGAGGAGAGGGTGAGAGCCCAAATAGAAAATGTCAAAAATGTTAGCAAAGCCTTAGAGGTGTAAAAGCACATGGTGTGTTTGAAGAATGTTTGATGGCCTGATAACAAAACATTGTTAAGTGAGATGAAGTTAATAACTTCTTTAGTTTTAAGGTAGGAATAGCTATTTAACAACCAACCAACCAATTTTAGAGACTTAAGTGAGTAGACTTTTATTTTCGACTTCACAGACCAATATAGGTTGGCAGGCAGTCATGCTCCAGGCAGTCATTCAGAATCCCAGGTTCCTTCTATCTTGTGGCTCTGTTCTCCTTTATTTCTTCAAGACTTTTCCACTTAGCTGATAGATAAGGAAGATCATACATGCATAGGAAGAGTAAAGGTGAGATCTGGAAGTTGGGTACTTTACTCCTGCTCATGTGCCGTAGGCTAAAACCTAACCACATGGCCACACTTAACTGCAAAGCATCCTGGGAATTAGGGGTGAAGGGAAGAACACATTATTGAGCAGAATGGTGTCTAGTATAGCTTGGAATCTGGAGGACAGGAGGATGGAGAGAATTAGGGCTTATGTATACGTGATAAGACTTGGGAGAAACCTTCTAGTTTCCCTGGGGAAAGCATGTGATAAAAGAGTCAGGCAAGTCTCTAGAGAGAGGTACCTGGTGGCCAGACTCCTAGGAAAAAAGAAGATGAATGATTTCAAAGGGAAGGTACTTGTACCTAGACAAAAAAAAATGTTTGCTTCAGCCACAAGAAAATGGACAAGAAATCATTCCAACTTAGTTCTTAAAATGGGAGCAAAAAGAAACTCAGCCAAGAAGACAATTTACAGCCTCAACATTTATAGAGCATCGTGTGGTTTGCTGTATCCTCACACACAGAGTTCTCAGCTGATCCTAACAATAATTCTGGGAGGAAGACCTGTTTGGAATTTATTATTCCCACCTTAGAAGAGCAGAAATATATGCTCAGAGAGGTTAAATGACTTGCCTAGGGTTGCACAGCAAGCAAGAGAGGAATCTACAACTCAAACCACATTTTGTTCTTTCCAGAATTCAGCAGATTCTCTGCTTCGAGGGGGAGGTGCTGACCACACTTTGGGAAATCGACCCAGGTCCAGCTCTGGACATGAGGTTAGGATCCTGGGGAAGTTCTGCTCAATCACCCACCTTCTGTCTGCCTGACTTTTGGCATCAGTGAGCCAACTCCTCATTCAGAGAGCATGTACATGTTAGCTGTCAAATAGCGTGTGTAGCATCTGACAACCCTAATATCACTGTTTGTATTATCAGACAATTACCAGCCGAGCTCGTATTCATAATTTGACTAACAACTCGCGACAATGATTATTTTTTTCTTTTCTGGCAAAACAAATATAGCAGCATTTTCTTTTCAGCATCAGCGCTGATGCTCCTTGGCATTCTATCAGCTGAAGGATTTAAAAAAAAAAATGTTAGTCGTACTCCCCCACATCTCGCTAACTTTACAGGCCCCCATGGCATCTGTGTGCAGTGAACTGAGCTGTTGAGACTAAATGTAATTTGCAATCAAGCTTCTGTTAACATGGAAATGTACCGGCTGGTCTGCTGCAATATGGGTTCTCATTCTGTCTAGCATATGGTTGCATTAAATCCAGTCTCCAGAATGTCTCTTGTTACCACATTGTCAATCCGTGCAGAGCAGAGAACCCTAAAAAACCACTAAGGGAACATATTTTTGGAATTGGCTCTTCTATTGGATCTTGACAAGAGCTGTCCAAAGACATACTTGGTTACTTGAAATGAACTAGCCCTGTCAGATCTGCGCACATACACGCAGACACACAGTAAACTTGAAAACTGGTTTGATGCTCTGTGTTCACGAGCCATAGGGATTACACTGGAAGACAAAGAAAAAACAAGGTAAAGGACTCAGCTTCATTGGCTGCATTGGAGAGAATGTTTTACTTGTTTTTTCTTGGTATGTCAATATTCAAAGAATCCCAGAATATTAGAGTTGGGATGTCAGCAGTCTTTGTAGCTAAAGTCCAGGCTTTTGAGTCGGATGGACCTGGGTTTGAATCCTGAACCAATCTTTCCCTAGCTTGGTGACTTTGGGCACATTCTGAAACTGTGTGTGCCTCAGTTATTCCATCTGTGAAATGGAGGTTAATAGGTACTTGCATAACCTCGGACATTACAGGGGATTCTTAAGCACAGCAGCTGCCTCAGTAAAACATTGCCATTAGTATTACTTCTCCCTCCCCATTCCTATCCCAAAGTCTGATGCTTAAAGACCTGCCACAATATCACCCACTATTATTCTCTTCTTGTTTGCACCCACTCTGGTGTCCAGAATGTCATTCTCTTCTAACTCAGCTCATTCTCTTCTGTGCAAATCTGTTAAACATTTTTTTTCTTATATTAAATACAAATTTTGCCTCCACCTTCAGCCTTTTTTTCTGGGACACAGAAAAAGTCTACTTCAGTGACAGTCCTTCAGGTATTTAAAAAGGGTAATCATACGTTCTGCAAGCACTCTTTGTTTGCATTCAGCATCTCCCAGCCCTCCAACTCTTTGGGGCCTTCCTCTTGAACTTCCTTAGTTGTGCCCTCTCTGCTCCTGACATCGGCAGTACCTGCCCAGCGCAGTCTCACCAGCCCGTTCCACTCTGGTGTTGAGTGAGGATGTGACTGGTTACTTTAGCACAGCTTGAGAGTGCACCTGTTGGTTCACAAGTACACGCTTTATAAAGTGGGTTTTCAATTGAAAAATTCACAAACAGCGGTTTTTAATAAATCAATTCACACTTTAAATTCGATGTGTGGGGTTGGGATCTTCCGGTCTCTGCACCGTGTAGTGAAAACAAATCATGTTTTTCAAGGGAGTAACTGCCCTCATTATGCATCTATTTTGTAAATCTAAAGTTCTGTAGATTTTATTGAATATGCTCTAATCAGGAAACACTTGCACAGAAGTTGTATGAGATACAAAGTGATGGGACGTGATACAGTCCAACATTTGACAAGTACTTTGGGGCTCGGTGCCTGTGGCTCAACGGGCTAAGGCACCAGCCACGTACCCCTGAGCTGGCAGGTTCGAATCCAGCCCTGGCCTGCCAAACAACAATGGTGGCTGCAACCAAAAAATGGCCAGGCGTTGTGGCAGGCGCCTGCAGTCCGAGCTACTTGGGAGGTGGAGGCAAGAGACTCACTTGAGCCCAGGAATTGGAGGTTGTTGTGAGCTGTGATGCCATGGCACTCTATCTAGGGTGACAGCTTGAGGCTCTGTCTCAAAAAAAAAAAAAAAAAAGAAAAGTACTTTGGGAAGTCAGGGGGAAAAATCACTGTAATCATTCATTTGTTTAAAAACTATTTGTGAGTTAGACACACTGTTCGGCATCCGGGATGTGTCTAACAAGCCATTCCTGACACCAGGAATCTGGATGGCGTGTTAAAACCAGTTAAGATACAAGGTGATATGATCTATGGTCGGGGCTCCTGAGTAGCTCAAAATCCAGACATGGGGATGAATATGTAAGTAAATAATCACATTATTGTGGAATAAATGTTATATTCAACAATTGAACAAAATGCTCTGAGCAATTTGAGGAATTTGTTCAATAGATATTTATTGAGCACCCAGTGTATGGTGGATTTACAATGAAGAACAAAGCAGATAACTCCTTGAAATTTGCCAGAGTTATGCTGGTGTGTGTGTGTGTGTGTGTGTGTGTGTGTGTGTGTGTGTGCGCGCGCGCGCGCGTACGTCAATCAAGTAGACACACTATATATATATTTATTTATTATTTAAAAGCTGAGGTAAGTGTTAGGCAGGGGAGAAAACAGGATTCCACTAGAAAATTAGATGGGGCCCTGATTTAGAAATGAGTGGGATATCAAGGAATGTTTCTCCAAATTGTATTTAAGTGGAGATTTGAGAGATGAGTGACAACGAGGATGAGAAAGACGGAAAGTGTGTGTGCAACAACCTGAACAGCAGCAGGATCGGAGCGTCTGAGAAACCCGGGAAAGCAGTGAGCCGGGCAGGGGTTCAGGACAGCTTCTGAAGAATAGGCATCCCCACCAAAGAAAGTGTATTGCGTGCAGAACAAAGGTGGGCCCTTTGGGGCAGGAGAGGTGGCACCCCCAGAGGGGTGAAGGCCCCAGGGGACCCATCCAGCTCTGAGAGAAGCTGCTCCCTGTGCCTGTGGCTGAGAAATTCAGAGAGTGGCCAGAAGGGAGAGGGAGGATGGGCCTGATGATAAACGACTTTGTAAACTAACTCAAGTGATTGATTATTCCTGGGGACCCCACAAAAGAACCAAAAATACACTAAATAGTGTATTAAGAAATACACTAAGAAGAAATAGTGAATTTTTAAACCTATCTCCCAAACTTGCTGGCAAGGTTTAAGGGCAGGATAGAGGCATGCCTTCTCTCCATCCCGTTTCCTACCCCCCATCTTCAATCATGGTGGGGTAAAGTAAGTCCTACCTCCTCCGGGCCTCTTTGTTACCAGCTCTGATTTGCCCTCTTGGGAGGCTTTTCACCTGGCCGTTCTCCACACTTTGCTGTGGTGACAGAGCGCTGCAGTCCCTGGATGTGAGTGAGGACCACAGAGCTCAGACTTCAGCCCTGCATGGTACTTGCAACCTGCCCCTGCATTCTGCCAGGAAGGTCTCACTCAAAGGTGTGAAGGATGAATCACCCCATGATACGGATTATTTTCGGCCGCCAGTTGGCCATCCCTTATTGAGATCACAGAAACGAGAGGCTCGTTAGACTGTTTAGCCCAGTGCTGAAGCTCAGTGGAGAAACTCATTAGCTCTATTTAATTAGAGAAACTGAACACTTCCAAACCTTCTCTGATGTCAGCCTGTTTCCCACCACCTCATTAATATATTTTTAAAAAATCTTTCACCTTTAATGTGACAGTAGTTTTCTTAATTCATTCATCATCTTAGATTTAAGCTATTTAGCTAGACAACAAATAGAACAATTATACAAGCAGCCGTCACCATTCTTTGAACCAATATCTTTTGGCATTGCCAAAAATGAGATTTTTAAACTCAATTTTCTGTGTATAAGCTAGATGAAGGCAGTTGTTCAGACTTAGTCCTGATTGCAGTTATCAAGACCTTCTTTCTTTTCTTTTTTTTTTTTTATAGCATTTTACAGTTTTTCCAAAGCTTTTACATCCATCAGATTTTTCTCATGAAACACTGAAACAAAGTAGGAGCAGGTGGTGTTATCTACATTGCGCAGATGAGGATTTGGGGGCTGAGAGCAGTCAAAGGATTTCTCAGGATGACAGTTATATGCTCCAGGGTTGACACTGAGGACACAGATTTCAAGCCCAAGTGGCTTGAGACACTGTCTGTCAATAGCAAATAGGGATGTTGGGAGGGAAAGATGGTTCTCCGAAAAAGATTATAAGTTCAGTTTAGGATGTGCTGAGTTGTAGATGACAGAACCAGGAGTGGGGTGAATACTTGTGTGGCTTCGTCTCAGCAGTTCTAATACTGCATTAGCCCTGCTTGCTCACCCTGGGGCAGGCCCACACAGTTTTCCTGAGTCAAAATCTTTTCACATTAGCCTGAGAGCTCCCTTACGAAGGAGTCTCTCAATCTAATTCTACACACACTCTTGTAACCCCTTGCCGCTCTACTCAGGCTGACCCAGTCTAGATTTAGGAGCAGGTGACACTGATTTGATGACGTGCTTTCATATCCTTTCCCTTTATTGATTCCCACAGTACTTCTGTAAGATTTGCATTCTTTTCTCTGTCATATCAAGTAGGAAATGGAACTCTGTTAAGGTGTAGATTTATCCAGTGGCCAACAATGAATGGTGGAATCCTGGGGGCTTGACTCTTAAGCCTCTGTCTCCAACACCGTGACTTTTTCACTGTTTTGGGGGCTGCTCCCCCGAGCCTTTTATGCTCCGCCTACCTTCCTCTGTGTGCAGCTATCCTATCTCCTTTAGGAACCTACAGGAATTCTTCCCACAGTCTTCTGACCAGACTTGCTTTCTAGAAGGGGTCTTATATCAGGTGTACATATTTTAGTACACATTTAAAACTGTGGGTTCTCTTTTGCAAGGGTATAAATACGAGGACTGACAATTAAGTTTGCTAACTCATCCCAGAAAAAGTGCTACAGACCTCATTTCTGAATATCGCTAGTCACCTTCAAAGGATTCCCCTTGGAAAGCTATGCTCTGATGTCAGGACCTACTCTGCCCTTCAAAGCAATTTTGGAACTCTTTTTCTGGAATGGCCATCAGAGCTGATGTCATATGACTTTTGACATCCCGAATGTCATCAAAATATATTCCTTTTAATATTTCCTTTATCTTCCGGTAAAGAAAAAAGTCACTGGGGGCCTTATCAGGTGAGTAGGGAAGGTGTTCCAATAAGGTTATTTGTTTACTGGCTAGAAACTACCTCACAGACAGTGCTGTGTCACTGTCATGATGGTGCATTGTCATGATGTCAAGAGCCTTGAGTTGTTGATGAAAAGATCAGATGTTTTCCTCTAACTTTTTCACATAGCTTTTTCAGTACTTCTAAACAGTAAACTCAGTTAACTATTTTTCCAGTTGGTATGAATTCATAATGAACAATCCCTCTGATATCAAAAAAATGTTAGCAACATTATTTTGACTCTTAATTTGGACTGATGCAACTTTTTTGGTCATGGAGAATTAGCTCACTTTTAGAATGCACTTCGACACTTAGTTTCAGGATCACATTGATATACTCATGTTTCATCACCAGTGATAACATGGCCCAAAACATTGTCTTGCCTCTCCAAAAGCTCTTCACTAAGTCTGGCTCTCCTTTGCTTTTGTTCATCAGTAAGCTCCTTTGGGACCATTTTGTACACACATTTCTCATGACAAAATTTTCAGTTAAGATTGTCCTAAGTGTTCTCTATCAATGTTTACTTGGCTGCTGTGATTCTTACAGTCAGATGATGATTTTGACACACAATTCAACAAATTTTTGCAATATTTTTATCAGTTCTCCTTGTTACCCTGAACTTTCTTCATCAGCGATGCTTTCTCACCCCTCAAAAAAATATTTAATCCATTTGTACACTGCCATTTTCTTCATATGCCCATATACTTAGACTAACATGTCTCCAATTTCACTTCCATTCTTGCCAAGTTTAATAAGAAATTTATGAATGTTTGTTCATTAATCTAATTCAAGCTTTGACATTCTCATAATGGCACACAAAAACAGGCAACAGCAATAATGAACGCCACTCAGCAAAACATCACCATGTTGACACAAGCACAGCTGTAAGACACTGATATACCAAGGTTATGAAACCTTATTGAGTTGTTTGTACAGTGCTGGTAATAAGCACAGTGGCAAGTTCACAAACTTAATTGTCAAAGCTTGAAATTCTCATTATCATCTTCTCTCTGTTCCTTATAACAAATACTTCTTGAGCCTTTATTATGCCCCTGGCACTAGGAACACAATGATAAACAACAAGAATCACCTATGCCCACCTGGTTTTTACATACTTGTGGCCAGAAAGCTTTGTTTCCTGTAAATAGACTTTAGGGAGCCACATACCTTCTAGGTAAGTAACTATTTGCTCCTAAAATTTTAAGATATTTGAGACATTTAATTGTGAGTTTAGGAATATTTAGCTAAATATTCTTCCAGGTGATGTATATGCAATGAAGAGGATAAGATATATGAAGTAGTGATGTGACTTCACACTTTTAAACAGAGAGACATGTGGTTCTGCTGTCAAAGTGAGCATTAATAACACTAATATAACTGGGGTGTTGTTGTGGGTGTTTTTCAATAGCCCTGGGAACAGATAATATTTTTGATAAGGTCAACAAGATTTATCATTTAAATCAAGGGAATTATTTGCAGGTTATCACAAAACTAAACACTGAAGCCAGGAAGTAGTATGAGTTTTATCTTGCTTCTTGCTAAAATTTTGGAACAGATCATTAAACAACTGGTTTGTGTGCATTTTGAAGAATAGACACTGCTCACCTGAAGCTAATGCTAGTTTTCCATAAACAACTCATGCTAGACACACCTGTTTCTCTTTCTTATCATGCTACTCAACTGGAAAGTCAGCAAGATGGGGGAGTTTTGGTAATGGACTCAATTCTACCTTTCGTGAGTTGACTGTACATGTAAGGGTGAAATTAGAACTGAGTCATGTCTCATTCACTGGTTTCATGAATGGGTGAGCAAAAATGGCCCTTGAGGGTTGCTGACAGATCCACATCATCCAGAAGGCACTCCCTGGTGAAGACTAGGTGTCTTTTGTCATTCATTATTTTGTTAATGACTTGAAATATTATCTAGAAGAGGGAATCCCCAAATTTGAGGATGACACCAAAGTAAAAAGCAAATACCATAGACTGGTACAAAGAGATAGTATGTTATAGAAAGTAGAGGGGACCCTGGCCTTAGTGGAATAACAGGCTGACTTTGCCTATTGTTTCTGATACTTAGCAGCAAGGTAACATTGAAAAGGGGCTCAAAATGGGTATTTTTTTTTAAAAGTGCCACATGGCCTAGTATCATGCTTGGCACATATTTTCAATAACTTAATAACAATAAGATTAGTATCTGAAATTATCTAGAGCTTCTATAAAATAGGACTGGAATTAATGCAATGAAGCAAATTATAACTTCAATGTATAGTGATGGTATTGCAGGTATCAGGGCCAAATTTATAATACTCAGACTTCTAAGAAGTGCATAATGAATCTTAGACACTGAAAAATGTGGGCTAATTATGGCATAATTAGTTGTAAATGTTAGAAAATAAAAGAAAACATGAAGGAGGATCTTATACTGATATTAAACAGTGTCCCAAAAGTTGTCTATGGAGTCACCATACATAGGAAAAATGGGAAATTATAGCCAAATGTACCTTTATTTATAAAATATTCATTATGAAATTTTATAAAATTTTTATGAAATATTCTCCCAGTGTTAGCCACCTTTGTGTAAAATTTTGTAGTGAACATTTCATAAAAGAAGGTACATTTAGCTATGATTTTCCCTGTGGATAATGACTTTCAGGGCAACTTTGTGGACACCCTGTATAGCGAGTATATCTCTTTGATGTCACTATATATATAAAGGGTAGCCATACTGAAGAGTATGGCTACATATTCTTCATACATATTTGTTCTTCATTGTTCTAAAGAGAAAAACTAGGTTAAAATTGGTGATAGTTAAAAGGAAAGAAAATTTGGAAGATATGAGGACACTTTCTGCAGCACAGGGATCTGTACGGCATGTGGGACAGGAGAACCTTCATCACATCAGCTGATTTTTCTCCTACTGAATGAAATGCTTGCTGCCCTGGTTGCCGTTGCCTGAGGGATCTAGCAAGACTTTGTTTATGCATCAAACCACTGAACACTAGTTTTGTGTTGGTCATTCAGCTAAGTGCTGGTGGCCAAAGTTTAAAAATATGATCCCCACCTTTAATTAGATTACAGTAAGAAGAGAAGGTTCCCCTGAATCTCTTTCAGAAAACTGAGGAAGACTTGGAGGATTAGTGCCAGGCAGAAGGACATCTTATGCAGAGAGAACAGTGAGTGTCACGGTGAGAAGCATGAGACATTGGACTGCATTCTCAAAAAGACAGTTGATGATGGGAGTACACATGCCAGGAAGGCAAGCACTGGATCCTGGAGGGCCGGATGTTCAGGCTTCTTCCTTCTGCACCACTGTATCTCATGCATATCTGTGCCAGAGCACTGGTCCTGCCATATTATAATTGCTCCTGGGCAGATCTCGTCAATACACTGTGAGCTCTTAGAGAACAGAGACTGTGCTTAACACATCCTTGGATTTTCTTAGACTACCTCGTGCTTGCCACAGCTTCTGGACTAAATAAGTCCTAGGAAATGAAAAAAATGAATAGATAAAACCACTGCAGATCTCACTTAAAGGATGTATCCTGGTATAATCTATGAAGAGGTTTTGGGTTCTTAGAAGTTTCTGAAGCTGTGCTGAGTGTAACACCAAGAACTACTTCTAGGGTTCTGTGCCATTTTCAGCAGACTTCTGCAAATGCTCATGCCAACAGTAATTGCTAACATTATTTACTACACTGTACACGGGTTCTGTGCCAAACACTTTACATGCCTTATCATTTAACCTGCACAGCATCCCTCTCAAGCATGTTATATTTTCCCCATTTTATAGATGGAGAATCTAAGATTTGAAGAGGCTCAATAACTCACTCAGCCATCACAGTCAGGATGTGGCAGGGCCAGAATTTGAATCTAGGTCTGTCTAACTCCAGAGTATGTCACTATTATTTCCTTGGAACAAGGAGGAGGGCAGAGTAATCAGTGAGTCTGACCTCCATGGTAGACCTCTGAGGCCCCCTTAGAACTAAAACAGACTTGTTTGGTTAAAAGAAGTTGAGCTCTCCGAAACCCTTTGGATCATATTCTATTATAGCTTCTACTTTAACAGGGAGGGAATAAATGTCTATAGGAATAGGACAAGTCTGTAGGAGCTGGGAGGTGTGGATGCTGGTGGATACAGCAGCTTTCCACATGCAGTATTGCCATACCAGCAGTTGCAACACTTGGTTAGAAAACAGGACATTACAAAATAGCCATAGGGAGAGGCAGAAAAGAAGTGGGAACTTGAGGCTTGTTTTGCATCAAAAATTTTTTTTGTCTTTTCATTTGGACTGGGATGTCTTCCATTTGGAAACCCTTTTGCTTCTGAGTTCCAGAGACCAGCACCGGTAAAGAGGCTAGGGGTTCCCTGCTTAGGCACACCTCTAATTTCTATCCTGAAGAAGAGGGAAAGATGACTTGCAGGTCTCCAGCCCTGACAAGCATAATGCTCTTCAGTGGGAAAGGAGTTTGGAACCCAGGGAAGATGCCAGCTTCAAAAGTAACATGAAATATTTGGCTGACATTTGCTTACCGCTTGGCTCTGGCAGATGGGGGTGGGCAGGAGGTTAAGGAACCTCAACAGATGCCACTAATCAGTGGGTGTTGGTGGCCATTCTCTCCAGTGATGAAAAGATGGTCACCTTGTGCTTGTGAAGGCCAAATTCAAATCCCAATTCCTCTGGGAACACAGAATGGTTCTCCTTAGTCTTTGAGGAGGAACGTTTTCAGAAAGGGGCAGCATATAGGGAATACAATGGCTGCCCAAGGTTCTTATTTTGGAATGTGAATTCTACCGGCCAATCAAAAGTTCTAATGTCTGTAGAGATCTGTTTACAAGGACGAAAAGAGATGAAAGGCAACTTCGTATAAAATCTATAAAACCCTTCTCCTCCTGCCTGATTGGTAAGGGAAAAATGTCCACACGCTGCCATCTGCTGGCAGGCACTGGTCACTGCAGTTATAATGCAGAAGATCTCGACAAACTTAAAAGGGGCCAGGCATTCCGCCAGGCTGTAGCAAAGAAGCAGCATGCAAAACACAGCTCTTGGGCCTTAAGGGACTCCCAATCTAATGGAATAAAAACTGACGTGTGAACAAATAATTATATGTTGATAAGCACCAACGTTATCAAAGCAAAGGATCACTCTCTAGGGGCTTTGAGGAGACCACCTTTGAGCTGGGTCTTGAAGTATGCCTGTAGTTAGCTCTGGGGAAAGAAGGAGTCATCCCTGTGAAGTCTGTCACTCAGGGTATTAATTCACGTTTGGGATATACAGCACTTCACAGATCATCTATGACAGAGTGATGAGAAAAGATCTTCTGGGCTAACAAAGGGGAAGAAAACTATTGCTTTCATTCCAAGAAAGTATCTGATGAGTGGTTGAATTATCAAGATCTACAGAACTTTCTGTTCCATGAAGATGTGTAGCCTCTGGATGCCATTTGCTACAAAAGAGGAGATTTCAGTCCAAGAACTGATGAAGAGTGACTGGTCCTCTGCTGGGCAAAGGCTATCTTATTCTAGACAATGTGGTTGTGTTCTGGTCTCTTCCAATCCACACTTTCAGATGCAAAACACAAATTCCACCCACCCAACAGCATTTCCTCTTCTTCTTTCTCATCCTCCTTGTCTTTACTCACGCCTTGCCCACTCTCTCTGCACGCGGGGTCAGTTTGCTTGCACTTTCCCACACTAACTTCTCTGTTTCAAGCCTGTGTCCGGAACTGCCTCCTTCTTGCCATCTGTCCTCTGACATCCTTCACATCTTTCCAACCAGAGCCCCCACCTTTTCTCAGAGGCCTTCACAAAAAGATGTTAGCTCTCAGCGACTTTCCCACTACATGATTATGTACACAGTGTTTTTCCACATGGTTAAGTAACTACTTTAGCATCGACTCCTGCCTGCATTCCTTAGGTTAATTGTTATTTTCCTGAGAGCACACCGACCACTGTCCTTTTATGTACCCAGTGCCAAAGCCAATAAACATTAACCAAGTGGATGTCACACTTTAGAGCCAATGGGTTGGGGTTGTTCTATGTTTTATTAGAGAAAATGGAAATGTAACTCAGCCTACTGCCTTTGATGGAGAGCAGCAGGCAGAGTGTCTTTGAGCCCTTGTAGACTGGGCCTGGATATCTACTCATTCATTTGTCGGTTTGTTTCTGTGCTTATCTCCCTTCATAAAACTGGGAACTCCATGAAGGAAGGAAACTACAGTGCTTGGTTGGGACTCGGCTAATGGTTCATGATCAATAAGTACCTTTTCAATGATTTTACATACAGTTATAAAGACTCATCTGGGTACTGAAGACGTCTGGATCCTCAGCAAAATTTCCTCCAAATCAGGCGATCACATTTTTTTCTGGAATTCTTCTGAATAAAAATCAGCGAGGTGTGCTGTCTCGTGCTGCTCAACTTGCTCCCCAGCTCCTAGTGGGCAGGGGTAGATGAGTGGATGCTCATGGGGAGAGCTGGGGCTGGATCATGTCACCACCTTTTTACTGCAGCCCTGGCTCTCCTAGTCCCTGCATGTGTGCTCTGGACAAGTCACGCATCATGGAATCACAATTTTCCCATCAGTGACATGAGGGAATTGGTTCTCCAGGATCTTCTGTCTCTGACAATGCCTTGGGTTTCTCTGCTTTTGTCAAAGGGACACAAAAAAGCTCTAATCTTTTGGTGGTTGGTCAATGAATAAAAGTCCACTGCTGGTTCTCATTTTCTTCTAAAGATGTCTATGAAAATACATGTACAAAGAATTCAGATGGCAAGCACACCTCCAAGATGAGTCCCTTAACAATGCTTACCCTTGGGGTTTCAGTAAGCTTAGGCATTCAGAAAAGCAAGTGGGTTTTGCATACATAGTTTACTGTATTATTAGAAACTCACCAATATAGAAAAAGCTGATGTGAGTTGGGAGATGGAGCTGATATCCCAGCAACAGTCTTCTTACTTCATAATCTAAGATTATGTGCTAAGCATATTGGAGGCATATTTTGGACGTACAAATTTGACCCTAAATATAGCTAAAACTGTGGTATTGCAAAGGGCTTTTGAATAGAGTATTACTTTGTGCTTGGTTACTAAGGGTGTTAAACTCCTTTGGTTCTGAGAAAGAGAAACCCACTCAAGTTAAATCAAGTAATGGAAGGTTTATTTTAGGGATATACAAACGTGGAGACAAGCCTGTCTGGCTTTACTGGAAGGCGGACGAATGTTAGCCATTAGCCTCACAGTACCTGACATGGGAATGATGTGGTCTGGCTCTGACAGACATGCTTGGGTTGGTCTTCTCTAGGTACCGGGGGAGCCAGAGCCCACAGCTCTTGTCCCTGTGTGTCACCTTCACATGATTCAGCTACTCTGTCTGCTTCTGCATCCCTTGAGATCTATTCTTTTCACACCGCTGAGCCTGGTATACCATTGACTGCATATTACAATATTTGGAGAGACATGAACTGATTGCTGTGGTTAATCACAACAGCCCCTGGCTGGGTAGAGGTTCTATTCGAGTCACTCTGTAGTTGCTGATTATCCTATATTTTTGGTAACTTATGGGCCACAGGCTCTCCCTAGTCCAATCGGCCTTGGGCAGAAGCAGGTACTAGCTTATAAACATGCTTATCTCTAAGCTAGAGGGAAGTCCGACCTTTCCATCAAGACGACACATGGAAAATGTCCTTTACACAGTGTTTGGGGGTGGGATGGGCATATCTGCCTGACTAGGAACGTTCCATTTCATAGAGAGGAAGTATGGAAGAGAGTAGGATTGGCACTTTCCTTTATTTGCACAGCTACGTTATGAAAGTGGTATCAGGTGCATTTCAGTTCATGCTAGAAGAAAGGAGTAGAAGAAGGAAACATGAAATATACAGGGGGGGTAAACTTTTAGTGTAAAGAAAATATTTTTTTTCTGACCATCAGAGTATAACATAGATGGGGTGAGAAGTCACATCAGATAGTGAGTTTGCCACTGCCAGATGTCTGCAAATATAATTATTACCACATATTAAGCATCATTAGAACTTACCAGGTACTGACTAGGATCCTTTTAAATTAATACTTTGTTTCTCATATCCGCTGATCAGTCAGAATCTGTCTTAATCCAGGTTCTCTAGAAGTAGGGATTCTTCTCTCCTGAGAAGGGATTAAGGTGCACATGGCTTATTGAAACATCGCCAGGAGATGTGGTTCAAAGGAGTAGGGTGCCAGCCCCATATGCTGGAGGTGGTGGGTTCAAACCCAGCCCTAGCTAAAAAAAGAAAAAAAAAAAAGAAAGAAACATTTCCAGGAGAATGAAGGAGGTAGCCTAGGGAAGGGTATAGAAGATCAACAGTGCAATATCACGTAAGGTACATTCTCTGGTTCAGAGAAGTCTGGAGTATAAATTACACTGGGGAGTTGTCTCAACCTGAGGCAAAGGATCTGGGCCTTTTGAGGTCAGTCACTGGATGTGTGGGGTGAGGGTGGTATGAGGCCCCCGAGTCCCCGCTTGAGCCAGCTCCCATCAACACAAAGCAATTCTTCCAAGATCGAGTGTGTAAACTGCTAGCTGCAGCACCTGTAGTGGCAGGGCGATGGGTGTCCCACTTGGCAAGTAAGATCTGGGTGAAACACCAGCAGCATCTGTTACAGACTCCCTCAGCCTGCTGTAGGGAGCTTTCTGCCGGTAAAAGAAACTCTTGCTAGTGTAAGCAAAAAGAGGAAGTGATTAGAAGAAATAAATGGCTGACTGATCAGAGGGGAGGCAGGAGGACCCAGCCGGGACCATGGGCAGAAGCCAAGGCAGCCTTAGAGGGCTAAGAGGAATCAGCACAGGGAGGGTCTTTAAGCCATAATTGCCTGGCAATGACAGCATCATGGCTGGAGGCCACAGATATCACCATAACCACATTAAACTAATCCTCATTGTCTTTCCAAAGCCAGTGCTTTGGGTGAAAAGAAGCACCTGCTTCACCAAATTTAGATCACATGTTCATCACCTGCATGCTTAGAAATAAAGAGAGAATGAGCCAGCTCTTTTTATCTAGGATGGAAGCAAAGCATCTCACCAATAGCTCACATCATGGCATTCTTAGAAATAAGAAATAGGGTTTGATGTTGAACAGCAAGACCTGACGGATGGCCAAAGGATCTCCTAAAAAGCTTGCAAAGTGCATATGAATACCCTCATTTCATTGACTATGGAAACCAAGGCTCACAGCAGAAACTTCATTCCTTGATTCAGAGAGGCTAAGTACTTCCATTCTTTTATTCCTCCAATCTTTGTTGTGTGCCTACTATGTACTAAGCTCTATCCTAGATGTTAGAGATTCAGCAAGAAATCCGTGCCCTCATGCAGTGTGCATTTTGTGTAGGAATTTTGGGGGAATAAAGGTAAAAAATAACAGGTAAATAAAACATGTAGGACATGACTATTATAAAGATGCCACAATTTTATGTGGCAGTCAAAGCAGGTCTTGTTGAGAAGGCGACTATTAAACAAAGACTGGAGGGGAATAAGGGAATGGGCCATGTGACTCCCTGGGGAAGAGTGTTACAGGCAGAGGGAACGGCAAGTGCAAAGTGCTCTGGGGCATGAGTACCCCTGGCACACTCAAGGACACACACGGAGGCCAGAGTCTTTGGGACAGAGTGAGCAAGGGGGCACAGCAAGAGGAGGTTAGATAGGAGTGGCTGGGGCTGGAAGATGGGGGCCCCAGAGTTCTTACTGTATTTTGAGCAGGGAATTGACATGACCAGACTTATACCTTAGGGTGGAAGGATGGGCAGAAGCAGAAAAACTGGTTAGGACGTTACTGTAATGATTTAGGGGAGTGATAGGTGAGGTTGGGATTAGGATGGTAGCTGTGGAGATGCTGACAAATAATAATTTATTATTTTTATTTATTTATTATTAATTAATAATAATAATAAGGTGGAATAGTGGCCTTCAAACATGTCTGTGTCCTAATTCCCAAAACCTTTAAGACAAATAAGACTTTGCAGATGTGGTTAAAGATCTTGAGATAGTCCCAGTGTAATCCTAAAGGTCCTTCGAAGAAGGAAGCGGCAGAATTAGAGAGGAGGTGATTATTCATTGCAGCGAAGATATGGAATCAACCTAAGTGTCTAGGACAGACAATAAAACCTGGAAGCCATTGTGCTAAATGAAATAAGCCAGACATAGAAAGAAAAATCCTACCTGCTCTAATTTATACATAAAGTCTGAAAATGTGGAACTCATAGAAGCAGAGAGTAGAATTTGGTTACCAAGGTTTGGGTGTGTATGTGAGAGAAACGTGGAGATGTTTATCAAAGGGTACAAAATTGTAGCTATCCATGAGGAATATGTTCTGGAAATTTAATATACAGCTTGGTGACTATAATTAACAATGTTGTCTTCTATACTCAAAATTTGCTAAGAGAGTAGGTCTAAAATGATCTCACCACCAAAAAATAACTATATGAACTGATGGATGTGTGAGCTTGTAATCAATTGCACAGTGGATAGCTCTATGAAGACATGAACACTATACTCTTAAGTACAGTAAAACCTCTGTAGGTTGACCACCCAAGGGATTGTAACGAACTGGTGAACAACTGAGGTGGTCAACATAAGGAACTAGGCCTGCTGTACTGATGCATACAGGTGGCGTATTTCTGGTCTCCGTAAATTAGGCCAACTGAAGGAGGAGGTCACTGTAGGGAGGTGGTCAGCTATGGAGGTTCTACTATATGCATAATGTTTATTTGTCAACTGTAAAATTGCTTATTTGTCAGAAAGAAAAAAGAAAAAGAGAAGGGGATGTGAGTTGGAAGAAGCAGAGAAAGAATGAGAAAAGATGCTATTCTGCTGGCTTTGATGATGGAAAAGGGGCCACAGCCCAAGGACTGTGGTGAGTTTGTGGGAGCTGGAAAAATCAATGAAAAGTTTTCTCTCCTGGATCCTCCAGAAGAAATGCAGCCTTGCAGACCCCTGACCTCCACAATGGTAAGATGAAAAATGCATGTTGCTCTGCCCCATTGTTCTGGGGTGATTTGTTATAGCCGTAAGCAGAAAGGAATACCTGCTACCTCATGGAGCTAGAGCCACAAGCTTTCCTCAAAAGTTAGATGCAGAGGTGAGAGGAAGAGCTAGGGATAACATTACAAGTTTGTGAAGGAGCAATCAGAAAGAGGGAGCACCTTTTACTGCAGTGGGGAAGACCTTCTGGGGATGACATCAGACATGTCAATCTGGACATGCCCTTCCCACTCTCACTATGCCAAGAGGCTGAGCCAAGACAACGTGGGAGCGGCACCCACTTGGCTGGTCTGGCAGGTCTCCAGCGAGTACTTCCATTGCCTGTGCCCTGCCCCTAATTCAGCAGAGTTTGCAGCCTGTCTCCATCAGTCCTTCCTTTCTGCTCTCTGATGGCAGCATGTAGCACAGAATGGGATAAGATTAGACACTTATATTTTATTTTAGGGCACAGCTGAGAAAACATTTAGAAAATAAAAGTTGTTTTGATGTAAACTGTTTTATCTGGAGGCCTGTTGATGCTCTGTCTACGGGGTTCCCAGACTGAGGGATAGATTTCTTGTACTGACAATCTCTGAGATCGTCATTTACAACCCTGGCACTTCTTTGGTTGTCTTCAGTGAGTGACAAAAGCCACTTTGTTTTAGTGAAAAAAGCTAGGCAAGGGAGTTATGGTACCTGATGCTGACTCTGGCTCTACTACTCACCCTATTCTCTCTCTCTCTCTCTTTTTTTTAGATAGGGTCTTGTGCTGTCACCCAGAGACTGGAATGTAGTGAGTGGTGTGATCATAGCTCACTGCAATCTGAAACTCCCGGGCCAGTCATTCTTCCCACCAAAGTCTACAGAGTAGGTGGTGTGCATCAACTTTCCTGGTTAATTTAAAGAATTACTAAAAATAGAGGTAGGGGTCTTGCTATCTTGGCCAGGCTGATCTCAAACTCCTGGCATCAAACAATCCTTCTTCTTGGGCCTCCCAAATTGCTGGGATTACAGGCATGCACCACTGCACCTGGTCCTCACTCTCTTTTTGAGCCTTAGCTTCCCCATCTGTAAAGGGAGGGTACTAGAGCCAATGTTTTTCAAGACATTCTGGGCTGGGTTCTCTCTGGTATCAGATGTGTGTCGTAGAAGCTTGATTGAGTGTTCAGCAATCCAGGTGTCAGCACTGTTCTGTCTTGGGTCCCAAGAGTAGGCACTGACCAACTTGCCCTGTCTTTTCTTCCCTTCTATACTACTCGGCTTTGTTCTCATCCTAGATCTGTCATTGTCCAGGCTGCAGCTAGAGACCTTGCTTCTTTTCCAACTGGTCCATGACTCACATGTCCGTGGGACTGCACTGTGAGGACAGACTCTGTTTAATAGAGCCCAAGACAGATGGTCACGCTTCCTTTCCAGACTGGCCATCAAATGCCAGGAACTCAGTGAGGGGCACCCTCCTTCTGACTTGGAGCTCTGCAAGGCAGACACACAGGCGAGATTCCGGCCACCTTCTGTTCTGCTTTGCCTAATGATGCTTTTGGCAAAAGACAGGGAAGCACAGAAAAAGCAAAGAAGGAAGTGATTAGTCTGTAAAGCGAATAGAACAGGCATCCTTGACTCTCTGGGAAGAAGTTTCCATGAAAATAAAATACAAAACAAAACACAGCACTGTTGCCTCCTGGGGGGGATGGCAAATCTGTTTATGAACATCCTCCCTGGCGACCTCCCTGCACCAGGTTGGGGAGGTGGCACCTGCTGGCCCCGTGTGATGGAGCTCTCTAAGTTCTGCTGTTCCTTCTCCTTTCTGGCTGTAGCAAACCAGACCTGTCTAATAGCATCAAAGACTGAATTTGCAGCGCCATGTACTGTGCTATGTGTGTGGTAGATAGTAAAGGCATGAATACATAGGCAAGTGGATGAAAAGGACATTCTCTATTTACTGTGGCACTTTATATATGCTACGTCTTTTTTTTTTTTTTTTTTGCTCAGGGGTCACATTTATACAACAAAGACTCTGGCCAAAGCTTTTATAGTCAAAAAGGTATTGTGTGTCAACGTCCGACTTACTTGCTATTATCATTGGTGGGTCCCTTAAACCATCTCAGCCAGGAAAGAGTAACCAGCATTACTTTCTGGCTTTCAAACTGGTCTTATCCCATTTTTCAACCTTATTTCTCACTGCCCCCCAACATTCCTGTGGACTAGGTTTCATTATCAATCCTTTTGTACAGCTGAGCTGGGGAAACTGAAAAGTTGAGGGATCTCAAGGTTCTTAATAACTTACGGTGAGAAAAGCAGCCATCACAGTTCTGGAAGTGACCTCATGTTCCTACAGCCCTAGAGCTTCGCCAGCCTCAGCCCAACTCCTTCAGTGCGTCTCCATCCTGGGTTCTGTCTCTTCTCCTTCATCTCACAACTTTGGTGTCTTCTGTTGATGCCCCTCTCCTGAGAATAAAGCCAAATAACTCATGTTCACCACAGGTATTTTGCTCACTTTTCTGCAGCTGTCCTCAAAAGCACACTTTCTGTCCCAAGAGCTCATCAGGGTATTGTTTACTTTTTGCCCAAGACAAAGACAATTTTCTTCCGAAGAAGAATTGTTGTGAAAGCTGTTGAGAGAGCAATGTTTACTGTCTCCAGAATTTTCTTCTGAGTAGCTGACAGTTACAAGGATAAGACTGTGCACCACGTTTATACTCTGCGGCCCTGGGTCGCGCCCCTCTGTGCTCACAGTTTTATGTTTCAATACTAAATCATAGTAAATTATAGAAAAATGTTCAGAATGGTGATTCATCCAAACCATGCACATTAAAAAAAAAAAAAAAAGGTTGTTTCTTTCCAGTCATTAAAATAAAGAGGGCAGACCAATTCTGAGAGTTACAACAGTTTCCCAAGAGTCTCGGGAGTGTTGTGCCTTCCACCAGGTGGGGGCGGCATTTCAGGGAGAGGAAATGGGATGGGGAAAGGTGGAGAGGCATGAACAGGCACAGTGCGCCCAGGAGCAGAGAGGGGAATGGAGGGCGAGTGGGAGGCGGGTCTGGAGTAGTAGGTGGGGGAGAGGGAGAAATGAAGTCGAATCCCCTGTCCTGTGATGATACGGAACTGACAGGAGGCCCAGTGAAGGGAGAGGTGGGAAAGCTTTCATCAACTATGGACATAGCACTAATATTAGGCAGCAGCATTTATTCACATGATGCTGTTATTTCTGTGTCCCTGTTGTCATTACCAACAAGCTATGAGTCCCAAACAGGAATGATCTATCCAGTGGCTAGTATGGTTTAATTATTTGGCATGCTGTTCTTGCTATGAGGAGTACACTGCGGGATGGGAGTTGAGAAATCAGACATCCGTTTTACTCAGGCATTGCAGATTCACCCCCACAGCTCTGGGACAAAGCCTCTTGAGGTAGAGACTGTCTTGACGGAGTGTTCTTTGCAGGGGCTTCATGATCTGCAAAGATCCATGGTCATCAGTCTTAATGAACTGTTCAAAGGAGTGCATGGGGTGGTCTTCTCACAGATTGCCACTCTGATATTAATGTCATAATAAACTCTAACATTCAATTTCCAGTGGAATTCCTCTAGGGGCTGGGAAGGATTGGGTGGAAGGCTCAGCTGAACACTAATGAGGAAGTGGGCAGAGCTGTTAGCTGGAGCTGAGATGGGCTACTGTCCTCAGGGGGCTTTGGGATGTTAATTAGCTTGTCTTGGCAAGTAGGTTATAAGTTGAATCTTCTGAAAGAAAAGGTTGAAACTGCATAAATGATCCTAGGCAATCAGCTGGCTGACTCTAGAGATTTGACTGGGGAATGTCTTCTTCATGATGAGAAGGTGATGCCACACGGAAATTCAGAGGGAGGTACAGGCAAAGTGCTTGTAGATTATTTAAGATAATCTTCAGTGGGAGAAATGTAATAGAATCTGGTGTCCAGTAAAGCCCTTCTCTACTCACTAGAAGTCTTGTGGTCGGTCATCTCTTGTGCTATTTGCATGTAGGTCTTTTCTCAGTGTTTTGTACATTTCACTGTGAATGTGTTAGGTAGTCTCAGTTGTGCTAAGGAAAACAAGAGAGAACATTATGTTTTCCTTGAGCTGAGAGGTAAAGAATAACTCTCTCATCTTCCCCCACACTTCAACCCCGAGAGATGGGGACTAGTCTTGGTGGTGGCAACAGGAACCAAAATATAAGAACTCCAGGGAAAGGCAAAAGCTCAGAGGGAAGTGTTGGGTGTGGAGTTGCCCTGCCCTGTTCACCCGCCAGACCAGTTTCTAAGGATACTTTTCTCTGGGGGATGAAAATTCAGATCATCAAATGGAAAATTCTTATTGTGTTGTTCATATGCAAAGTAGTAATTAATTCCTTTCTTCCAGGGTGTGTGTGTGTGTGTGTTTTGTTTGTTTTGAGAATCTCCTTAACATACCACTCATGGCTAGAATCTATGAAGAGGCAATAATAAAGCATAATTGAAAAGGTGCCTCATGGTCTGGGTTGGATTTGGGGCTTTACACCATGCCATGACCTTGGACACATCACTGAACTTCATGTTCCCTCCCTGTAATGTAATTGGTAATGGCCACCAAGTTTAGGATAATGTGTATAATGTGCCTCTTAATTGACTGGTACAGGATAGGCCTTTGGGAAGTATTGGGTTTCATTGTTATTGTTTTTTGTTACGTATCATTGCTGAGGTGATCTAGTGCTGGTCATCCTGGGGACAGGGCTGGAGAGAAGGAGCATGGCTTCTCTCACTATTGTTTTGCCATGGGAAGAAGCAGGCCAAGGAAAACAGCTTCAGAATGGGACCATCTTTGTGACCTCGAGGCAAATTATTCACTTATTTTTCCTCAGTTTCTTCTGGCATCAAGGAAGGAATATTGTAAGAACCAAAAATGCAAACCATTCAAGGATATTAAGTGTTTATCAGAGTGCTTACCTCCTAGCTTAATCACTATTAGTAGTAAGTTCTTCCTTTTATTCTTTCTGTTCACACCTCCCTGCCTGTCATTAACTACATGTTTTTCAAGTGCCAAACTGTACAAATATTCTGTTCTTTAGGCCCCAAAACCTATCAGTAGGGTCTAAAGTCAATGATTTGTGCCTATACATTTATCCAGGTTTTTCATCCTTTATCCACTTCAATTATACCACTCCATGAAATGTTTGCTAAATACCTATCACATGCCAGTGACGATGGCACTTTTAGAGATTGATGTGACAGTTCTTGCACTCCAAGAGCTCTCAGATTACTCAGGGGACACCGTGGTCTAGAAACTTTTGCAAGACAGATACTGAATGTGGTGCAGAGAGGTTGAGGGTGTGAAGGGCAGGTGGGGGAAGGTGGCTTCCGCATGGAGGAAGGCTGGAGAGAGTGGAGAATGCTTCATAGAGGAGGAGACTCTGGAGGCTGTGGAGACTTTCTCTAAGTGGAGGTGATGGGGAAGGACTCTGGGGAGAGGGATCCTTCTGAGGAAAGGCATGGGTGTGGTCGCCTATGAGACGTATTTGGGGAACGATGGCAGTTGACTTTGCCTGGAGAATATGATATGCAAAAATGATCAATGGAAAATCTCCAATGACAGGATAATAATTTCGTGCTCAGTTTCATTTGCAATGAGGAAACACTGAGAATTTTTTTGAGTGGAAGAGTAAGTAACAAGGCAATGAAGATACAGTAAGTTTATCAGACTTTGGATGTGACGGGGTTCATATCTGGCTCCAGCACAAGCTGCATAACGACCTTTCTCTGGGATCTTTGGTAGATGGTAGGAAAGAGAGAGGGAGACCGCATCCCAGAGCTCCAAACCAAGAGGGCAGTAAAGATAAAGACACAAAGGTGGGAAAGCCTAGGGATCACTTGAAAATAGATTAGCCCAGACTGCTCTGAACTTAAAATACAAGTAGGGGGATTTGGGGAGTGAGAACAATGTAATCCAAAAACTTGTACACTCGTATGAATTTTAAATTAAAAAAGACCAAAAACAAACAAACCAACCCTACCTATAAGATAGCAACAATATATAGAGCCTTTCTTAAAGGGTTGCTGCAGAGATTAAATGATTATTTTGAAGGTGTTGACAGAAGTTTCTGACACATAGTAAGCATTACATTAGTGTTTATAAATAATTAGAAATAAGTAAATAAAAGACACTAATTGATGCAACACCGAGTTCTCTGAGTGACTGCTTCTCACTGAGGCATTGATTCATTTTGATGACACTTTGCTTTTGTTGGTATTTAAATCAAGCTTTGGAGTGTGTTAGCTCAAGTTGCCTGTGTCGTGATTCAAGACAAAGCTGTGATCAGCACCGACACTGTCTGGCTTATCTGGAGAACTCTGAGAATGTGAAGCTTCTTCAGGAAGGAAAAAATTTTGCATCCTACCTTCAGTTTTTGATTATTTCATAGCCAATTATTTTAGTTACTATGATAATTGGCCAGTTTCAGTCCTAATACCCTCACATTTATAGAAGATAAACAAGTCTCTTTCCAAAAATTATAAGGATTCCCTGGGGGCAACAATATACAGTGAAAAAAAAATACTGGACTAAACTTAAAACTCAGTATATGACTTTGAGACAGTCACTTTTCTCTGTGCCTTATTTCCTTCAACTGTGAAATTTAAAAAAATAGATTTCTGTGTGTATTGCTGGAGCTTTTCTACAACTTCTTAATAAGCACCAAGGAGCAGGGGAGCTGCTCTACTTGAACTGAGTCCCTTTGGCTCTGCCTTCTAGGGCTCTGTTTGTCCCTCCTGGAAGCCCCAAATGCCCAGAATAGCTTGTGATTCTAACAGATGTGCATTATTTGAATAAGGTGAACTGTTGTTGCATTATAAACAGACAACTAATCCATGCATACATACATTTAATTGTATTTTACACATACTCAATGATTTTGCTATTTGAATGGACCCCATGGTAAAATGAAAGATTCTTTTGTAATATGAGCAATTTGTCCTTGGTGTCTTTGTTTTCTAAATTCTATGCTGTACTCTTTCCCTTAAATCATGACACTTTGGGCTTGAAGCACCCATCATGGAAACCTAGGACGCTGGCTTTTTTGTTCAGTTTCTAGTGTTTGAGTCACTGCATTTGTCATTCCTTTTACCTCTTTTCCAAAATTGAGATAAACTGGAAAAGAAAAAAAAAAAAAAAAGCTCTGTTTAAAAAAAGGTATCTGAAATTTCACAAAGTATGTTGGCATCACAGCATTCTATGAATATTTAATCATCATCATCAAGACAGGAGGTTGGAGAAAAAAATCAGGTTGTGATATTTGGGAACAGCAGGTGTGGGAAGGAGGGTGTTGACACCCTCTGAAAACGGATATGGCATGTTGTATGGCAGGTTCCCGCTGCAGCTCCCATGTCACCTGGGGTCCCAAACACGCTTGAAGAAAACTCTACAGAGCCCCAGCTTATCCTTATTGGCCTTATACCCTTTGTGTGGCAGAGTATCCCTGGAAATGGGGATGGACTTTACTGAACTTACTCTCCGTGTGAAAGCCTGCAGGGTTTCTCTTTTAGGAGACTTTGTATCATGCATCTAGCTCTCACCTCCATCTCATTTTTTCCTGTTAACTGTTGTTAAGCAAAAAACTCTTTCATGAATAATAAGTCAGTGAGAATATATCCAACTATGAGAATTTGGGATGGAGACTATTAACTCTCCTATGAAGCAATGAAGAGCAATGTAAAAATAAAAGGGTCCTGGGAGACCTGTGTGCAAATTTCTTGCTTTCTAATCTTACTCACTCACACCCTTGACCCTGCCTACAATGTTTCAGACAAGCATCTTGCCCTGGGGTTTTTGTACAGCCTATTCTGGATTAGAGTTTTCTAAATGCCTATTGTAGTAGATTGAGCAAATGTAACACTCTGGTTCTCAAATTATTATGCACATACAGCCATCTGGTAAAGTTTGTTAACATGGACATTCCGAGGCCTTCTCCCGGAGATTCTCATCTAGTAAACCCAGTAGGCCTAGGAAGGCACATTGTTAACATGCAGTTCTCAGGCAAATGTCTATGGACCTGTACCCCCAGTGCTGTCTTCAGGGTGAGAGGCTGTCTTTCTGGACCTTGGAAGGAATGGAAGCCCTGGCATGAAGGTCCCGGCTGAGAAGGGAGTCCTAAGACACAAGCTGGGATCCTCACTCTGATTCAGGTGGTCGCAGGTTGTTACCAGTGTACAAAACTCCTTATGCTTCAGGAATACAGGCATGAGTGTGACTGCTCAGGGACTAAAACACATAAGGAGCACCTCCTCTCCCTCCCCATCTGAAAACATATCACAGCTCACGGGAACTCAGCAAGTGTCAGGACAGAATCACCAAGCACAGTCCCTAAGACATAATATAGCTGAAAATTAAGTACAAATGTCTTGAGCAAGTATTCCAGCCCCTCAGTAAAATGGCCTTGGATGTAGAGCCCAACATTCTTTATTCTTCCGATATCCAAACAGAACAGAACATTCAATGTCTTCCAATGTGAATTCAAGTGACTGTGTTTGTGGGTGTGTGCCACAGCAGCCTCTTCTCTGGGTCACCGCCCACAGTCAGATCTCAACTGAATTGAATTGTTCTGTTGCTTTCATCATGTCATGACTTTGCCATGCTAACTTATGTTCTAGAATGTAATCTCACCCTGAAAAATCAGTCCTTAAGTCAGGACACTGATTGGAAGGTGATAGTAGTTTGCTACACAAGAGCGCAGAATGCCACCGACATTGCGCACACCCAACTCTCTTCAATTTGGCAACCAAGAGGCCAAAGGCCAGGGAGAGAGACGTGCCCTGCAGAGGACGTGCTCAAGTACACACAGAGAGCTAGTGAATTCGCTGAGTAACTCTCCGTGCCTACACAATGTGCAATACCTCTTATCCTAACCAGAGGCCCTCATCCTTTTTTTGATCTTCGTCTTTCAAAAGTTTGTCTTATTTGCATTGTAATTTATCATCAGCTCTTACCTGTGAAATGACTCAGGCTATTAGGAGAAGATATTTGGGTAAAAGAATCAATGGTAATCATAATTTCATTTGATTGTGGTTTTAAAATAACAAGGTCATCTTCAGTTTAACGCAAGTATATATATGGAGCATCAGAACCTACTGGCTACCGCACTGGAGGTGGGCTATGTCATTGTATGACAGAAGAGTAAGTCCTCCCTCTGACCCCCCCACCCCGTGGATCCCAAAGATACAGAAAAGATGAAGTGATTCAAAAGACAGGAGGTGGAAACTGGCTCACAGTGTCCACTGGAGTTGGTCCACTGTCCAGCCTGCAGGAGTGTTTCTCTCTGGTGAAGGTGGACTGTGGTGACTGTGTCTGCTCTGAGGTCCCAGCTAGCTCTGTGATGTTCAGAGGTGACTGAATGGTCTCCACCTGCTCTCGACAGTAATCCCCACTTCCTCCTGAGCCCTGTGAGCAGGGAGGAGCCCAGGCAGGTAGCTCAGCAGGAATGGTGAGCCACACCCTGGGCATGAGTCAGACCCCAGTCCACCTGCAATGGGGAGGTTTGGAGGAGTGGGACCTGTGACAAGTTTCACATCCTCCCACCTTGTCTTCTCTTTGGTTTTTATATTTGTAAGGAAGGGAATTCCCAGGCTTTGATTTTAGGGAGCCCTTCTCCCTGCCTTGAATGGCTGGCAAAGCTGCGCCATTGTTTTCCTCTTCTTGATCTTAGCTCTATGTTGCTTTCAGGACCTGGAGGGGTAAAGGTAAGGAAAGACAGGCTGCAGAGTTTCCAAGGCCCAGAACAAACTGAAAATGCAAGCTCAGTGTTCAAAACCTATTAAGAGGTTCATGATGCTGCCAGCAGAACGAATCCAAGTGCCGGACCTTCTATAAGCAGCTGCCCAGATTGCGTGCTTATGAACCCACTCTGGGTGGGAGTGGATGAAGGGTGAAGAGTGAGTAGAGGCCTCCCTGAGATAGCTCATGCCAGACCATTGTCTCCAACCAAAGCCAGAAATGACAGTAATTCTTTACTGAATGTGAAAAATGGTGCAACTGGTACTGCAGGTGTCAGGAGATTTTCAGACTACTGCCCTTAGATTCTGAGACTGTCAAAGGAGATCCTTATTTTGCAAAGGAGAAGCAGAGGCCAAGATAGGAGAGGTGATCTGCTGAAGGTTACATTGCCTATTAGTGACAGAATTGGAACTAAATCTCAGGCCTTCTAACTCCCATGCCAGTGCCCTTTTTAGCCCGCTGTGAAGCTAAGTAACAATGAAACTGTTCTGTTTCATTGTGAATAAAATTGGAACTTGGGAGTAAGAGTGAGATGCAGGAAGGGAAATGAGATAAATGATAATTGAATGGAGAAAACAAAACAGTTTAGAGAGCCAAGGCAGTTTGTCTGAGTCCTCTCTGATACACAACACGCAGCAAGGCAGACAAATGTCTGTACAACAAAGCAAAACTGGAGGAAGCAGATATTTTCAAATAAAATGTGCATATTTCCAACCAGCCTTGAGCTCATCTGATAAGGGACAGATTGTCCAGAGTAAATAGAGAGAAGAAAAAAGATGCTTCGGACTGAATTTAGTCCCCTTTCAAAAGCAGAGGGTGCTCATTGTTCCTGTCTCTCCGAAATATCTATCACCTCTGTAGCCGCAAGGCCTCATAGCGCTGTGAAGGAAAACACATCCGTTCGCATGTCTGTCTATGGATTCATTTACCATCAGATATCTCTTGGGTGCCTAGTATTGTGATTGTACTGTGCTAGACGCTGAAAAGGATGGTAAAGACATGACCCCTACTTTTCAAAAGGGTAGACAGATATGAATCAGGGGGGAAACCTGCCTGCAATACAGAGCAGTGTGCATGAAGTATGCTGTGTACTGGTGGAACCCCAGAGAAGGGGAAAGTCATACAGCTTAGTTCCTGTTGTTGTTTGCTTCAAAAACTGCCACCAATATCTATTCATTATCATCACACTCACCTTTCCCCAGGGACTCGTGGGGAGAGGGATGTATCTTGGGGGTTGGGGCATAGGATTCTTGCAGACGGTACCTCTTCACCCTCGGGGATTCACGTCTGTGTACCGATTTTTCTTGGCGGCGAGCTGTTCTGGTTCACACCTGATCAGCACCCACGCCGCTCTATTTCCTCCTGCCCATCTGCTGCTGCAGAGTGCAAGAGGACAGCCCTGTGGAGGCCAGGGAGGGCTAGCCTGTGCCATGCTCAGGGTGTCACCTCGTCCCGTCTGAAAAATGGCGGGAAGGGAAGGAAGGGGTCTAACCAGCCGGTCTGACCCAAGGAAATAACCGACCTATGTTCTTCCTCAGTGACTCTAGGATGGAATGAGAAGAGAAAGGAGGAGAATTTGTAAAGATTGTCCCCGAGGAGAGAGCAGGGTCAAGATGCCCAGGGACGTGAGCTCCAAAGGCCAGCCTGGTTAAATGACTCGGATTCTTTGCTCCTTGGCTGTCGAGCATGTTGTCCATCAGGAGACCTGTGCACAGCTTCTGATCGGACTGGAAACGGTCGACACGAGGTGAATTCCCGTGGGCAGCCGTATGTTTATACTAGTGCCTCATAGGCACATCAGTACTTAGAATTTCCCCAGCCCTTATCATCTCCGGGATCTGACTTTTTCTCTCAACCACCTGGGAAGGCTGCTGCAATGTGCATCCTGATTCCCACCGCACAGAAGGAGGCAGCTGAAGCTTGGGGCGAACTAAGCTGCTCGCCGCTGTTCCAAGTGAGCGGCAAACAGTGACGAGAGCTGAGGTTTTCCCCGCAGTGTTTTTCTACTGCTTGTAATTCCCCTGGATGTTTCATGTTTCCTGCCCCAGTGGGGGTAGCCTATAGTGTGACAGGAGCTCAGCATGGGTTGGCAGAAGCATCGGGGGGCCACTGGAAGCCTGACGGTAGTTAGGGGGAGACCTGCCCTGTCCCAGCAGCATCTTTCCGCAGGCTCTGCAGACAGCAGGGCAAAGGTTGGTCCCACTCTTAAGAGACCAGCCTGGGATCTGGCATCTCTCCTCTCCTCCCCCTTTTCCTAACCCCACCCTGAGCCATCATAAAGATACTCAGAGCCAAGCGGGAACAGTATTTGCCTCGCAATTACTTCTAATTGCCCTGTAGTTTTGCGGTGTCTAAGTGGAGTGACCTAGATACCAGTTCTGTGAAGCTGTGTTTCAGCCGGGGGTCTCTATTAGGGAGGGCGTAAGTTGGCAACAGCGGCTGCGTGCTCCTCACAGGCGACATCCACATCCCACCCTACAGTCAGTGCTGGCTGAGATCCCAGCCCTCTGTGACCACCCAGTCCTCTTTCTCCATGCAGCCCCTCCTCCAGTGACCACAGTACTCGTTCTGGTCCTATCTAGGACGCTCACCATTTTCTACATGGCGAAATAATTCATTGACATATTTCACCTTCTTCAGCTCCTTATGCCAGAGACTATTGAGTCCGTTTTTCTACCCTGATCTACTTGGAGAACTGAGAAAGGCTGATGTCACTGTTCAGTTAGCTACTTGTTGAATGAGCAGAAATTGTGACCCCAGAATGGTGGAGACATGTAAAATGACTGTTTATTTCTGGTGACCTCTTCTGGGTGGCCTCAGGTAAGTTGCCAGTTTGTGCCTTATCAGAATCTCCTTTCGGCCTCAGCATGCCTGAGGGGTAACAGCTCAGTTTCTCATTGCACCCCTGTTTCTCTAGCCATCAAATAAATACAACCTGACTTGGCCAGAATCTGCTGAATAGCAGAGAGAAATTAGGATAGAAAATCGAAGTTCAGCCCTATAACTCCAGCACATTATTTTCTGTCCTCTTTTTTTCTTCCAACAATCCAACTACGTGTGCAGGTTGTACTTTGGTTATACTAACTGTCTATATAGAACACACTCATTTGGGTTTCTGGATGCCTTTATTAAGGTTAAATTCCATTTTTTTTTTTTAGGGCTGTTGCTCATAGGATCAAGTCTTACCCTATGTTGATTATCATATGCTTCCTTTAAAATTCTACCCACATCTCTGAGGAAGGAAAGATAACCTTGTAAAAGATGACAAGAAAAAAAAAAGAAAGAAAGAAAGAAAGAAAAAGAAAAGAAAAGGAAATGAAAAGAAGAGAAAAGGAAAACTAAGAAAGGTAGAAATATGGCCTGCCATGGGTTGCAAAACCTCTGACAGACAAGTCAGAATTTATTAAATGGATGTTGATTGATCATTCATTCACCACACGCTGGTGCGAGTGGGATGGAGAAACACAAGAAGACGTGTTCATCTTGTTGTTGAACAAGCATTCGCTGGTTATATCCTCAATATTGTGATGTCATGTTCTCACGGGGCTCACGTTCCTATGAGGCGGACAGTGCATGAGGCCACGTGACAAATTCTCTACTACAAATACTGACCAGAGACTCTGTGTGTCCATGTGCTTGTTCTCACAGAGACATACCACTCTACATGCCTTCAACATTTCTGGCACGACAGTGGTGGTGATGCTTAAAATCACAAATATCCAGTAAGTCAAGTCGTCGTCGTAGAGAATAATAAGTGAAGTGTAGGCTTCAGGCTTAAGTCTTACTGCAGCTACTTGGAGGCATCCAGGTGCTGTGGAGGAATAAACAGAAGGTTGCTCCTGCTCACTCTGGTCACATTTCAGTTCTAGAGGAAATTGGCAGAAATATCAGGACTTCCTGAGGGAGAGGACAGGAGAGAGGTGTGTCATTGCAGAACCAGAAAGGTCCCACCCACAACCCAAGTCTCTGCCTCTGACAGGCTGAGTTCCACCCTGTACACATACACAGGCCTTTCATTTGACCCTTTGTTGGAGAGTGAGACAGTAACCGTCAGCCCACTTGGTGAAGCGAGACTCAGGCTGAGGGGTGAGGCAAGGGCACGCTCTTGCTTGGCTTCATCCGCACCCACTACACCTCAGCTGGCTACTCCCTGTGGTCTGAACCTATTTGTCTGAGAAGAGACAGAAGAGCCTTGAGGACCGGCCACAGCCCAGTCAGGTAAAATCAGGTGGCTTGTCCCTGGTTCTGGGATGAGATGGGGTGTTTCCCTAGGGCTGATTGCTCCTGTCCCCTAGGCTGGGTTTCTGTCACCACAGTCACTGACTTACAGCTTGATCTAGGTTTGGAGTTTCGCATGACCGTGTGAAATTCCTTTCTTCTTGCTTACTGCCCAGGGTTGACGAAGTTTGCACACCAGCACTTTTCAGTCTATAAAGTCACTCGGCATATTTATCTATGAGCTGATTTGGATCTTAACTGCCCTATAAGTGTAGCAGGGTGGTAGAATAGAAGTAATTATTTCCACGTGGTGGCCTTGTGAACTGGCACTTGGTCAGTTGGAGCGATTTGCTTCTCTCTCCCTATTACTACACCCAGAAGGTCCGATCTTATCCCAAAAGCCCAGGAAATGAAAGAGCCCTTCCTAAAGTGTCAGACTGAAAACAAAAGATTATTTCTTTGCAAGCAGGTTGGAAGGATATTTTGGAATTCATCTTAGATTTTATAATGATTTATAGGCTCCATCAAATAGGGTTGTTTTCAGAGAAGAAATGAGAATATGTATGTAAAGAGGACATTGAAACTGTGCAGCAATATGCAAATGAGACAGAGATGACTATGGGAGCCTGAAACATGCTCGGGCTCTCTGCATAAGGTGTTAACTCGGGGCTGAATGACACTCTCCTAATGTCAGTGGCAACATTATGAGGCACAGATCACAAAGGCCCTGGGGAAATATTTTAGCTTTTCAGTTGTGCTGTGCTGTGTGGAAAAGCAAATCTCCAATGGGGTGGGGGGGGGGGAAACACCCCCAATTTCTTTCAAATAGACTCCTGCAATTTCCTCTCTTATGACAGCTATCATCATATCTCATTGTTCTACAGTTTTAAGAAAATCTCATCTTTAGTGATTATGTAGTTTACTTTTTAAGATGCTAATTTTAGCTATAATTTTCCCTTTCATGCTCAAAAGGTTATGTTATTCTTAGTTGTAGAAGGAAATGTTTCCTCTGTGTGTGTGTGTGTGTGTTTGAGTTTATTATGACAGTGCTAATAGTCATCCCGGTGGGGCCACCGCCATGGAGTGGGTTGCAATGCTACATAATTTTTGACAGACTTCTGGGTGAGGTGTTTTCTGGCTGTAAGGTTCTGAAGAACTCACTTGATCAATTATCTTTTTTGAAAGGGCAAAACAAAGGCCCAGAAAGATGAAGTTCATGTGCACAAAGTCACAGGATATTACAGACAATAATCGCTGGAGCTATAAGTCAAATATCAATCCTACTCTTTCGAAGCTTGTGCAATGTAGTGAATGGTGCCAGGTATCCCAAAGCTGAAGCATTAGCTATGTCACTTTGGGCACTGCACCCAGATGTCCTTTAAGATTCCTACCAATTAAAAGTTTTAGGGAATTTAGACCTTATCTTTAGAATCCAGTGATGCTATCACATGCTTTAGTGTTAGAGGGATTGGCCAGAGAATCTTCTTTCCTTAGTGACTAGGTTCTTGCGGAATTTTTGTTTCAGCTGAATTTTGGAACTGCTCTGGGTGTAGGGTGGGGAGGAGGGCAAGAAGTGCTGGTATACGCTTTTTCTTCAGCCAGTCTGAATTTGTGTACCTTCTAGGGTCCTTCTAAAGAAGTGTCACTCAGATTAATAGTTTCAAAATGTGGAGTACCAGTTGACTTTTTTGTTCAACTCTGGGGAGTCCAATGCTGGTGTCATGCCTGTGGGTTGCTTTAATCCAGAGGTTGCAGACCAACAGCTATGGTGAATTCAGCACACAGATGGGTTTTTTGTTAGTGCTGCAGTGTTCAATAACATTGAACTAGTTACAATATTTAATATTCAAGACATTTCTTGTAAAAATCAAGATAATTTACTTTTTCATGAAGATCAAGGATTCTGGTAATACTGGGCCCACATTTTTCCACAGATAACACATTGGCTAGGTTTGGGCAACCTCTGCCTCCTGTAGATGAAACATGCCTCCACAGCCTCCATCGTACCTGATTTAAGCTGACAATATTTGAGTTTGACTCTTCTGATCTCTTCCAACTTCTTGGGTGTTGAGATTCCTTTTAAACTTTCTGTTTCAAAGAAAACCCAGATCTGCATAAAGGTAGGCCAGACCAAGATCAATGTCACCAGGGAGAAGGAGAAGTTAATTATCTAAGAAGTAGGAGGAGACACAATGACTTCAGGAGAACATGTAACTGGTGCTGATACCTACCCAGGATATTTTCTTGAGTTAGATATATAGAATCAGTGACCTGAATGCTAAAGACTAAGTAGCCGACACTGCTCCAGGTGCCCACACAAGAATATGAAGGCAATTTGACACTTGCAGAGTATCCCTCTTTCCCCAATAGCTCAATAACATAAGAAAAGAGGTTATGATATATGATAGCATGTGGATAGCAATGCAATGCTTTGTTTCCAAAGAATGCAGAGCAAATGGCTAAAATCCAGGAAAGTAGCCTAATGATATGTTTTCATTATTCATTTCATAAATATGATAGTAAACTCTTAATCACTTATGGTGTATACAACATTCAGCTTGCGATTTAAGGATGGAGAATAATGCCTCTTCCCCAAAGGTGCTTACCAGCTAGTGTTGAAAATGTGTGAACAAATAACTACAACACAAGATTTGATAGGATAAATGCTGTGAGAAGAAAAAAGCGAACGTTGTGGTTTCACTGAATAAAAAGAGATATGTGGCAACTAGGTAGGGTGCCATCAGAGATGGCTGTAAGGAGAAATGGTTATAAGGAGGAAAGTCCCAAAAGGGCTTTGAACAGATAGAGGTGAGAAGGGTTGTTTAAGCAAACACATGAGTCAGTGCTGTATGAAGTACTTGAGGGATGCAAAGCATTCACTGTGGCCACATGGGGGGCCCGTGAGACCCAAGTGGAATGTTAGCAACCCAGGTATGAGCCAGGTTCTGGGCGCTAAGTGTTAGGCTGAAGGCTGAAGATCAGGTACACCATGGTGGGTTTGGTGAGTGTTGCAGCTATTGACTAGATATCAGGTTTGCCTCATGGTTTCATGCTAACCTTTTTTCCTTTAGTCTGGGAAGCAGACACTTCATAAAAAACAGTTATAGAAAGTTCTTTGATGTCCCAGCTTTGGACTCTTCCATAATAAACATTGCTAGAAAATGCCACAAATAAATCAATGGTCTGTTGTGGTTCACAGAAATCCTGGTGGGTTGAGGGGAAGGTTGATCTTGCACAGGGCTACGTTGGTTACCAGAACTATGTTCGCACAAATCCAAACCCTACAGGCCTGGATAAATAACCACACTTTTTTCATTTTCAGGCACGTGGTTGTGTGGGGGTTTGGTTCAGAATTGTACTTATGGGTGAAAGGTCTGTGCTTCAAGGGAAGGAGGTAGGTGATGTGACACAGAGATATCCGAACAGGACTCATTCACTTAAAACTATCTATCAAATTTCTGTTCTATTCAAACATTTATTCAAGTTTCATTCATTCAAAACTATTTATTGAATATCTGTCTTAGGTTTTGGAAAGGAAATATTGATCTTTTCCACAGCCCCATAAATAGTTCTGGTAATATTATCAGTGAACGCAAAGAATAATCTCTGCCTTCAAGGACCTTACATTTATAGTGAGACTGACAGAAAATAAAATCAATCAGTAAAATATGGAATATATGAGATGCAGAGAAAACTAGGACAACGAAAGGGGATAGGAAATTGTGAATAGCCGAACTTTTGGAGAGGATACTTAGGGTCCCTTAAGGCATTATTTGAGTTAAGACCCTACAGATTTGAGGGACTCAGCCAGGCAACGATGGGGAAACGTGTTCAGGGCAGCTGGAACAGGGAGTGCAAGGCCTTGAGGCAAGAAGATGCCTGCCCGACACTTTTGAAGAAAAAGGTATGGATTGAACTGAGTGGAAAAGTCTTTGTATTTCTAGAAACAAAGTTAGATGATGGTGGAGTGGGGCAGGGAGCAGTGATAATGGGGGAACCTGGAAGGCACAAGAAAGACTTTGGCTTTCCCTCTGAATGAAGCGGGTGCCATTTGCAGAAGTGGGAGCCATTTGGAGACATGGTCTGGCTTATGTTTCAGAAGGATCTTTCTGTCTAAGTGTCAAGAGTAGATGACAGTAAACTGGGGAGAGGAAAGGCGGAAGCGAGGATTTTTTGGGGAGTCATTTCTATAATCTAAACAGATGATGTGGAAGCTTGAAGAAGCACATGGTATTGGAGGTGTCGAGAATGTTTGGATTCTATGGTTGATTTAGAAGTCAAGGATGTCTCCACAATTTTGCCTGAGCAACAGGGAGAAAGGTGTATCCCTTATCTGAGATGGAGAACATTGTGAGATGAACAGATTTTTTTAAACGAATAATAGGAACTTACTGATGAACAAGTTCAGTTTGAAGTATGTAGGGAGTTAATATATGAAGCTGAAATTCAGTGAAGATATCTGAGCTGAAAATAAAAAAAATGAGAGTCATTAATATGAATGTGATATTTATAGCAACAAAGTTAAATGAGGTGATCAAAGAAATTAGTATAGACAGAGAGAAGAGGTTTATGGGATGTTTTCTCAGATTCTGTAATGTTTTGGTGTTAGGAAGGGGAGGAGAACCCCATCAGTGTTGTGCCAAAGAGAAGAGAGTATGGTAGGATTTGTTCCTTATTAGCAGAGAGAAGTACTGCATATTTTATCACTGAAATGATTTAGAATCTTCAGCACATGGTAGTAATAAGAGATTTCCATTTACATTTACTGTAGAACATGCACTCATGTTATTGTCTACAACCTTGAGCAGCCCCCTCTTATCACTCTCTCTGTCCTCTATTCTCTGGTTCTACTGCAGCCAAGAAGGGAGAGGGAGGAAGAGCACTGGAGTGGCAGGTGCACATGATGTGGGCACAGTGTGTCCTGGGAGCCTAGAGAAGGGGCCTTCCAAGGAGGTCTGACAGGCTAAATGCAGCTGAGAGATGGAGTCAGACGATGGCTGAGAACTGAACTTGCACCAGTGTGCTCCAGTGTGTTCAATAGAGGACAGGAGGCGAGGAATTGGAGACGGTCGATAAAGATGTTCTTTTCAAGGAATTTATTCCTTAAAGGAAACAGAAAATGGGTAACTTCAGAAAGGAAAAGAAGGTGGTGGTTTAAAAAAAAAAGAAGAAGAAGAAAGGGGAAAAGATGATAGAAATATGCTTTCACAGAGATATTGCTTTGATTGATGCACACAGATACAGCATTTTCAAAATCTTTTCTACAACCCTGTGAAGTTGTTCTGATAAGGGTTATCTTACATTTTTTCAGGTAAGGGAAAGAAGGCTGAAGGGGTTTGAAGTCAACTATTCAAAATCACACTGCAAATTATTAGCAGATGGGACTTAAATTTGGATTCTTTAAGTTGAGTTCATTATTCTCATCACTGCTTTACTCTATCCAGCTAATTTTGAAGATCACTTTTAGGTTTAGAACTTTCTAAAATGTTCTAAATGTTCTAGAAAATGTTCTAGAAAATGTTCACCTAGCTATTGTTTAAGGATTGTTTATGAATCTCAGGGAACTCATGCTTCCCAACAATGTCTCCTAAGCTGAATGTAGGATGTTTGGAAAGACGAAAAGGAACTAGAACTCAGTCTCAGTTTCAATGGAAACAATGAAAACTTAGAATATTTGGAAAGATTCTGCCAAGTCCAGTCAATGCTAGGCTTAAGGCTGAACTATCTGCATAACTGGAGGATGAGAGCATAGTTCTTCCTGCTCTTACTCTTGATCTGTTTTCATATCGATCTCTTCCTTCGGCTATGCACGTTTGTGTCTACTTGTTGTTGACATGTGATACATCCTTATGCTGTCTGATCTTTCTGTCCCCTTGAAGGTAAGATGCAATTAAGGTTCTTTCTGTTCCCATGGAGCTCCAAATATACATTTCTGGGTCTCCAAATCTATGTGGTTCCTACCTGGGAAATTCTATTGTTTATGAGTAGGGATAGGTTACAGGTATTATTTTGACCTATCCATGCATGTTCAGAATACAAAGATTTGCCCACTGTTTGACTTTCTCAGAGGTGCCTTTCCTCTGCCATCACTGATAGCATCAAAAGGTAACTTCCTAGGGTAGAATATCACTCTTGTCTTTCAGCAGCACCTTGTACTGAATCTTTGGTATCTCTCTAGCTCCTTTTGGAAGTGAGACTGGAGAGCTCACTTCCAAAAGGAGCTAGAGAGATACCAAAGATTCAGGACAGCTCTGGGTGACTCTCTGTGGTGCCTCTAGAACTCTCCTATTGCTCTTTGTGCTGATTTTTGTCTAGGGCCTTATCTGCCCCCCTGTAATCATCTGTTTGCAGATCCGATTCTTTCCCAGACAGTGCCCTCTTCAAGGACAGAGGCTGTTTTTGCAGGTTTCCTTCTACTCTCCCCTCTCTTTTTTCTCTAGGATAGTGCTTGGCCCAGAGATGTTTTCCCCCAAATGTGTTTGAATTAAATGGAGCATTCTTTTATACCATTTAGACTTGCACTTGGAGTTTAATCTATGTCACACTGAAAAATAAATGGAGTACCCACATTCAAGACATTCTTATATGCAGAAGTAATTAATTATGCAAATCAAATATACAGGTTTGGAAGCCAACTGGTGTGGTTTGTTTTGCTTTTTATGTAGGGATACATGACCTTGTATAATTAGTGTGTCCATTTTGAAAATTTTATATCATCATTACTCATGCCTATAACTTTCAATAGTAACAGTATAATCATTAACATCTGCTGATACCATAAACATTTAATTGTTAATACACAGTAGAACCTCCATAATTGACCACTTCCCCTACATTGACCATCTCCTTCAGTTGACCTAATTTTCATAGATTGGACATGCAACACATGTACGTGTCGGTACAGTAGGCCTAGTTCCTTATGTTGACTCCTCTGTATGGTGACTGGTTTGTTACAGTCCCTTGGGTGGTCAACTTACAGAAGTTCTACTGTATTCAATAAATAGAGTACGCTTCCTGATCAGTAAGACAAGGAAGATGAAACTAATAAAAATACCCACATATCACATCTCAACTTTCCATCCTCTCAGCTAAAAAAAGTAGCCAAATTAAAACAAATATTGGTCTAATATTTTTAAAACTATTAATTGAAAATATACTTTTTTTTTTTTTTTGAGATAGTGTCTCACTTTGTTGCCTGGTAGAGTACTGTGGTGACATAGCTCACTGCAACGTCAGACTCCTGGCTTCAAGCGATGCTCTTGTCTCAGCCTCCCCAGTAGCGGGACTACAGGTGCCTGCTGCAACCCCTCTGCTATTTTTAGAGACGGGGTCTTGCTCTAGCTCAGGCTGGTCTCGAACTTGTGAGCTGGATCCACCCGCCTCAGCCTCCCAGAGTGCTGGGATTACAGGCAAGAGCCACTGCGTCCAGCTTGAAAATATCTTTTTAAAAAAATTATGAAACCTTCTGGCAACCTGCAGGAAAATGAACCTTCATACCTTCTACTGAAACTTTAATTAATTTCTAGAAATTTATATTTAGAAAGAAATTAAGGCCTCTGAGAAATTTTACCTGGAAAGACTTTCAGTGCATAGTCATAAAACAAGTCAAAATGAAGTACCATGAATAACCAACATCAGGAGTTAAATAATAGAAATCTATACAGCTGCTGTTTGGTGGCTGCAGGAATTTATTTCCAGATTTATTTAGGTATAAATAATACATAAAATTATATATATACATACATTTGCTGTATGCAATGTAATATTTTGAGATATGTATACATTGTGTAACGTTTACCACGATCGAGTTAATTAACATATCCATCACCTCACTTATTTATAACTTTTTAAAATTTGCGGTAAGAAATATAAAATCAATTCTCTTAATAATTTTCAAGAAAGAAAATTATTTATTAACTAAGTAGTGTAGCATCCATTATTACTCATGGAAAATAGGGGTTTGGAGTCAGAGTGACCTTTGACCAATATACACTTACTGTGTAACCTTGGACAAGTTCCTTAACCTTCTGTGCTTCTGTCTCCTAATCTGTAAAATGAGGGTTCAAAAAATTAATAATAATAATAATAATAATGATTTAACTGATGACTCCAAACTGAACCTCAGAGTCAAAGCATTCTATGATAGATATACTCTTATTTGACAATGTGAATGTTACTTTTTTTGCATCATTATTATTATTATTATTGCTCAATACTTTGTTGCAGCAATCATCTTATTCCTTTTCTGAATGTATTTATCTTCGTTTGTTCTTTACGGAGTTTTCGTTTCTAGTCCTTATCTTAAACATTGTTATTGTTATTAAAGTTTAAGCCTTTTTAATTTTGTGAAGACAAAAAGTGGAAACGAAATAAATACATGCATATGTAAAAAAAAAAATGAGGGTAATTATAGTACCACACACCACAGGGCTATGACCGGCTTGAAATGAGTCAATGCAGGTCAAAGCTGAGTGCTCGCACATGGAAGAGCTTTGTAAGTATTGCACCATCGTCAACATTCGCATCCTTTTGCATGTCAAGTGTAAAAGGCAGTTTATAAACATTCACAGCATCACTTAATTTTTGATGAAGAAAAACAATATTATGAACTTTTGTAGGAAGAGTCTTAAAGGGTATATATAAAAATTATTTACTTTCATTTTCTCTGCCTTGTGGGTTGAAGGGAAGATTTATTTCATTTGCTTTTATATGTGATCTACAACATAACGAGGAAAATTAAGTAAGCCCAAATTATCATTAACATCAATCCCTGTAAATGGACGTTAACCAAAGCAGTAGCAATTTCCCGTGTTGTCACTGTTATCCTCACTAAGATCTCTCCCTACCATTGTCATCAAGGACATAAATATTGTGGTTGACAGTGTTAGGCTGGTTACCTTCATGTTTCTCGGCCCTTGTGCTTCTGACATTCCCCAGATGGTACACTTCGTACACATTTATTAAGTATGTATTCTGCTCAGAACACGCAGTGTTAGCACCGAGGATGAGATGCAAAGTAGCACAGAGGATGGTTTCTTATCCCAAGGAGATGGGGTTAAAAAGGTGCTTATCTTAGAGCCACTGTATTGTTTCCTCTTGTTGAGGAGCTAGGTCTGTCTCCAATGGGTTTTGGTGGCTAGGGAAAGCTTCTTTAAGAAAGTAGAAAGTGGCTCGGCACCTGTAGCTCAAGTGGCTAGGGTGCCAGTCACATACATTAGAGCTGGTGGGTTTGAATCCAGCCCGGGCCCACCAAACAACAATGACAACTACAACCTAAAAATAGACAGGCATTGTGGCGGTTGCCTGTAGTCCCAGCTACTTGGGAGGCTGAGGCAAGAGAATTGCTTAAGCCCAAGAGTTTGAGGTTGCTGTGAGCTGTGATGGCACAACACTCTACCCAGGGAGACAGGTTGAGACTCTGTCTCAAAAAAAAAAAAAAAAAAGAAAGAAAGAAAGAAAGTAAAAAGAGCTGGCCCAATATCCCTATAGGGTGGACTTTACCAACCCATTGTATTTCCATGTACAATATATACAGTGACCGCTGAGCTGGATGTAGCACTTTCAAGCTCGTGGGACATGATCACCTTTGGTAAGTTTCCTCCTATGATTGCTTATTTATCTACCACTTTTAAGGTACCAGTTTTTGGATTCTTATATTCCAATTAATTTTTTTGTACCACATTTTTTGTGCCTACCAACCCAGACTTATATTCACTTGGTTCACCTCTTAGAAGCAACATTTTAAACACTTTTCCCTCAATCATAAGGATAATGTACACTCAATGTAAAGAATACTAGCAAATTTAGAAAAGTATAGAAAAGAAAGTGAAAGTCATCCATGAGCCAGTCCTGCAGTGATAGCATTCACGACATTTTAGTGCACAGGCTTCCGAGGCATGTGTGAGTGATTTTCAATATAATATTGTATATAGTTCATTTTGTTTCATAATAACATATCTTTTGGTGTCAATGAACATTTGTCTACTGGATTATTCTATGATATCTTTTACAATCTCCTTAGAGATAAGCCTCCTTTAATGCTTCAATGTGTTAATTTCTAGTATTTTTCTTGTTTATTTATATATATTTCCAGTTTTGAAACAAAACCATAATGTGTGTATAGTATAGGACACAGCTTTTTCATGTAGCATTATTTTGTAATTTTGTGACTTTTTATTTTTTGGAGAGAGAGTCTCACTCTCAGCTAGAATGCAGTGGCATCATCACAGCTCAAAGCAACCTCAAACTCTTGGGCTTCAGTGGTTCTCAACCTTCCTAGTGCCGTAATCTTTTAATACAGTTCCTGTGGGTATCCGCCCACAGGTTGAGAACCACTGGCTTAAGTGATCCTCTTGCCTCAGCCTTCCCAGTAGCCAGGACTACAGGTGCACACCACCATGCCAGACTACTTTTTCTATTTTTTGTAGAGATGAGGTCCAATTCTTGCTCAGGATGTTTGCAAACTCTTGACCTTCAGCAATTTTCTTGCAACAGCATCCCCGAGAGCTAGGATTATAAGCATGAGCCACTGTGCCTGACTTGTCATTTAATCGAATATGATTTCCAAAGGTTGCACTATGTTCCACGAGGGATATGTATATATAGCATGATACAATAAGTACATTTAATTTTAAACTGTTTTCATCATTATCCCCTACTGTAGGGTCTAAGCTCCATGGAAGAGGATCTACTTTTATTTTTCTTTGAATTGTAGTTGCATAGTTAGTAGATAAAAATAAAATTCTTGTTCTTTGTGAGATGGACATAAATTGGAAGCTTTTACTATATAAAGGAATCTAGGAAGCTATGGCTGAATTATTTCTGAGACTAGAGAAGAGTTGATGACCACAGGGTTCTGGTTGTTGGGATGGGAGGAAAAGTTGACTTGGATTGACAAGGTCTAGTGGAACTAAACTTCCAGGCTATCAAGGCTGGTCCACTCTGAAGTGCTGATCTCGTTTATTGGAGGAGATAGCTAATAAAAGCAGAGGGGAAGTTCCTACTATTCATTGTTTCTTTCAGGGTTGCATTAAAAAACAAAAACGAAATTGGTAACTTGTTCTTACTGATTTCCTATCCTTGGTGACTTAAAGTTGCAACTTTCTATAAACATAGCCATGGATTAGGAAGTTTTGATTTATAGTCCATGATACAAGAGATAAAAATAAATCTATTCTAGCTCTTTTACTTTTGTTACTTTGGCATTTATCCTGCATTGTAAATGACCTCTCAGTCCTCCACCTTGATTTAGAATTTGGATCCACACAGGCCTGCGTGGAGTCCTGGACTGGCAGAGCTGAGAGGGAAACTCGGGGCCAACTGGTTCACTTCCCTTGTAGTACATACATACAAACAAACAAACAAACAAATAACAAACTTCCCAGGGAATAGAAATGGGTTATATCTGACCCCCAATTTCCTGACTCCTGCTACTTCAGTGAAACCATCACTAGATTTCATTTGTTATTCTTACATTGTTCAAATTCCTCTACCAGGAAATAGAGGAATTTGGACTTTTTCTAGCCTTCCTTTAAACTATATTTTGAAAGCCTACTACAGTTTAGGTACCTCGCTAGGCCTTTAAATTCATCTGTTTATCTAATCCTTACACTGTCCTGTAAGGTACATATGGGATACATTTCACATTTGAGAAAATTTAATAAGGAGTTTAAATCGCCACCCAACTCCAGGAAACTGGTAAGTTATAGAGCCTGGATACAAGCCCAGGTCTCTCTGATGCCAGAGCTTTCTCTGCTATGCCACTTTATTTCCTGATAAAGGTATTGATTGCATGAAATGCATTGATTTGCATCTTTGCTTCTCCTTGTCCCATTATTTTGTGAAAGGTTTGCCTTAATTAATTCTACAAACATTTGTGTCTTTGAGTTGTTAGTGAGTCTGACATTTTATCCACAAAGCTGTATTTTAAGCCAGAAGTAAGACATCATCCTTCAGACTTGAATGGAGGAAGCTTAGCTGCTCTTACTGATTGGCTGAAATCCCAAACAGAATAAAAAGTCAACAAATGGAAACAAACAAGAAAATTAAAGTTTTGCAAAAGTTCAAGACACAAAGTTAGAAGATAAATAACAGCTCAAGTGCAGTGGCTCATATCTGTAATCTTAGCACTCTGAGTGGGAAGATTGATTGAGCTCAGGAGTTCAAGACCAGCCTGAGTAAGAGCAAAAGATCCCATCTCTACTAAAAATAGAAAAATTAGGCAGGCATGGTGGTGGTGGCCTTTCAGGAGACTGAGGCTGGCGGACCACTTGAACCCAGGATTTTGAGTTTACTGTGAGTTAGGCTGACAACATGCACTGTAGCCCGAGGCAAAAGAGTGAGACTTCATTTCAGAAAAAGAAGAAGGAGGAGGAGGAGAAGAATAAAACTTTGTTCAATACAAAATAGGTAATTTCTCCTCTATCAGATGGCAGATGCGTTTTAGGGAGAAGCACTGACATCAGCAGATTCCTTGAAGAGTTAGAAAGTAAGAAAGACATTTGGGGAAATGTGTTGGGATATGGATCTGTTTGGCCACGCATCTCAATTGACCTCTTCTCAGAGAAAGGTTTGTTATTCTATGACTTTTTCACTCATTTGGAATAAAGAAAGAGGAAGGAAGGAAAATATTTCCCTCTTTCGGATCAGCATTTTTGAGCCTGGATCGTGTTAAGGCTCAAGGCCTAGGTCAGGTTCATGTGGAATCAACCCTCTAAATAGGTCCCTTTACTACCTACCCTCTTTCCCAGGCCTCTGTTTATTTACTTTTACTTTTTTATTTAAATTAATATGAGGGTATAAATTTTTAGGTTACATTACTCTCACTTCCAAGATAAAGTTCAAGTTGCAGTTGAGGCCTTCACCCAGGGGGTGTTCTGAATGCTCTCACACTGTGCACGTCAGATGAGATCCCACCACTTGCCCTCCCTCCTCTGTCCCATTGCTCTACCCTCTTCCCTCCCCCTTGCTAGACTATATTTGTGTTTTATCATTCATGTGGATGTGCAATAGTTTGTATATTGGTTTCATATCAGTATTGAGTACATTGGCCTCTGCTTAAAACAGGGTCACTGCCACCTCTCCCTTCTCCTCCTCCACATCACTTGCGTGACATTTTGCTATGAAGACTGGGACTGCTGCCAAGCCACTCTGTCCCATCCATCTGTAATAAGCTCTTGGTTCTCAGATCTCTTCATTGGAAGTGTTTTGGACATATCTCTAAAACAAACATTCCTCCTTCCCTTTTCCCTCATATAATTTACATAACAGGTTTGTAACTTCCTGGCCTGCATAGCAGTTTCATAACTTCTTGTGAGATAAGACTTGCCCAAGAGACACCGTCTCCATCTCTCAAAACTTCTTTTGGTTTTATTTCCTGTATGCAGACTTTGTGTATCAGTCTGATAAAACTTTTATCAGACTGATAAAAGTTATTTCTCAATAACCCAACTATCTGCACACAGGAAATAGTCTCTATTTGGATGTTAATATTAATCTTCTTCTGATTTTAATTTTTGAAGATTTTCCAAAGGCCAAACTTTGGTATATTTTCTGTATGAAACAGAATTTTTCTTTTCCTTGATGGTGGGTGCTGGAGAAAGAGAAACCTACCATGGGCATGTGGAACTTAAAAAAAAACCTTTAAATTTTTCAATATTTTTACTAGATAAAATATTTTTTTTATTTGATACTCTTTATTTATTACATTTTAATTGTAGAAAATTAGAAAATATAAGTTAAAAAAAATCTATATTCCCAGTGCCCAAAGAAAAACAATGTGTATTTTTTAGTAAATAGTCATATAAGCTTTCTTTTCTACATATTTATATTTTATGTTTATAAACCTAAGATCCTGATGTGTGCCATATCCTATTTTATAGCTTGATTTAAGAAGAAAGAGGATGTCTTTCTATTGTATTTGCACGATGATAGTTAAAATGGTTGTGTAATATGCTACCTACACTACGATTATATCATTTCCTATTTCTTTTGCTATTATAAATAAATTAGAAATAAAACAGTACTGCTATTTTTAAGAGAGCATTAGAAAAGAGATATTTTTTGGTTTACCACTACAAGGGGAAGAATTCAAAATCTAGCTAAAGATATCCCTTATTTCAAATGATCCTTCTCTCTTTTATATGTTCAAATATACTAGAAAAGCTTGTAATGATGTTTTCATTAGTTTCATTTATGTCATGAAGCATAAATCTATAGTTAAGTAACATTATTAGCAAACCAAGGTGACAATCTTGGAGATTCCTATACTGGATGAGATATTGAACTAGCAAGTACCTCCTGAACTGGAGATTCCATATTCAGTCACTTCCAAAAGAAGAATTGGTTTTAGCTACTTTCGAGCATTTTCTAATAAGTTTATCCACGGGTCAGGTTTTGGTGGGAGAATTTGGTGGCAGAAACTCACAAACGTTATGACATTTGGAACATGGCATTGTCCATTGAGGTGGGAGGCAAGATAAGAATTTATGAGTAACATGAAGTAGTAGTAAGTGTTAAGTACAATAAGTGTTAAGTATTATAGGTTGGCCACAGCCCTTTTAAAAAGAAAGAATAGATTTCTCTCATAGTTCGCAGGGAATATGCTTTTGAAACATGTCAAATATTTCAGTGATGTTTAAGCACTATGCAGGGTTACCAATGAAGTTCTTTGATGCACAGATACTGCCAAACATAATTCTGTGAATTATACCATTTTGTGGAGACCTGTACGAAAAGCAAAGTTCCAAGGAATGTTCAAATTTCTCCATTCACTTAAATTTCTCCATTGATAAATAGGATGTATTATGTAAGCCACAATGTTACCTCGCTGCTTTCATGTTCTCTTTTGGGGCAAGAATCCTCATAGTAAGCATATGTGCAGGTGACCTGGACAGCATCAAATTCGAGCCCTGTTCCCTTGGCCCAGACAGAACAGTTACCTTCTAGGAAGATTTGGCAGATTCCTGGCCTGCACACATTACCTCTTCTCCCCATCACCCCTCACATCATACCAACAGTTTTGACTTCACCAAGACAGAAATCAGCCTTTGCTAAAAGCTCTGGGCAGTCTCCCTTTAGGAACTGCAGCAACCTCTGCACAGATAGGATTTTATTGCTTCCTGCTTCTACGGTAATAAGGCTAATGGCTGTTCAAAAGATGCAAGATCAAGGCACTTCATCATCTACAAAGTGCTTTCACAACTTTTTTCATTTGATCTTCATAAAATTATGTAGAGTAAGCAGGGCAAGCATCAATATGTATATTTTTATGGATAAAGAAGCTGAGAGGTGTTATTATAACACGCACATACACTTAATACAAAAAGATGGAATTACCGACCACACTTCATAATGAGCACTTTGTTGATCTTGCCCTGCTCCATCCTTCCGCTTTCCTCCTTGTCACTTTGTGATTGAAGTCATACATTACAGAAAGGCTGATCAACACCAAACAGCAACTTTTCCCAATAACCTGTTCCTGAGACACATATTCATAGACACAAGAAAATGTGAATATCACAGGTAGGCATTTTAATTTGCTCCGGATATTTACTGGCTATTCTTGTTATGTTTGGTCATCGCTTTAACAGTAGTTATAGTGGGTCACAACATAAATATAAAGCTATCCTTATTTTCTAATATTCTAGCCATATTTATGCACATATGTGCATACATAATTATGCTTTCTATACACATATAATTGTTATTTTGTCTTCTTGCTGAAATACGGAAAAAGAATAGGTCACCTGAGGCAGATGTCATTGTTCCTCATCGGTCTCTCACTGTCTTCAGCAAGCAAATACAAATTTTACTTTATTATTTTTTTTTTTTGGATTTTCATTCTTTAGCATTCCCAATTGTCTAATTTTCTTAAATCATTTTCAAGTGAATTGAATGCCTTTATCAAGACAGAATTACTTTTCTCTCTTTGTACTTGCGCTCTGGCCTTCATTATTTTCACGAGAGCTGCTCCCATTGCTCGTGGCCTCCTGCTCTTTCTCTCTCTCTGGGTGGAACTCTCTGGACCCAGCAGGTCTTCCTGGCATCTTGCAGAACCAGGCTAAATTTCCCGTGTTAACACCCTTAGCTGGATGGAGTGAAAATGGGTCAAGGGAGCTTCAGCATCATATTATTCTAATACCTTTTATATAATTATTTAGCCTGATTTGGTGTCTTATGTAGCAGTCAGTATTTCAGGAGGTTACTGTGTATTTCATTATGAAAACACAGATGAGAGATCAATGTTGTCTATTTTGAAGACCCTGGCTCCCCTCCTTCTGGTCTGGTCCCACCTCTTTGAAGGCCTATTCTGGAATACTTGCCATTGGTTCAGGATAAGCCTCTCTCCTAGACCTTTATTTCTAGGCCTGCTCTCAGGAAAGGCTCTGAGAGTTGACATTTACCCACAAGGGTGGTGGTTTCAGACAGAAGCAAGGGTCTCATTATTCTGCCTGTGACTTTTGGTCCAGACATTGTGAAATACATCATAGTTGGATCTTCTGGGCTGCACACAGGTGTATACATTCTGTTGGCATCTATAAGGGTCAAATCAGGGCCTGGTTCTTTTCTCACCAAGCTACTCAGGAGTTGAAGGACAAACTGTAAATACATAATTGGTTGATAGAAGATCATGGTGCCTGGAGGCCACAGGAAAACTGCAGTTTTAAATCATCCTTCATATTAAGGTATTGGAAATAGGTAAATGTAGAGCCAGGTTTAAAAAAAAAAGAATTCTAAATCTTCTCTTGTCTGTGTGGTACCATCAGACCTGAGGACCACAAGTTAAATCTCTTGGCTAAATCTCCCCCTGCGTTTTCTGTCATGGATGCTCCATGTTTTATTTGTAACTCGTTTACAATGAATTCTTTTTATGTGCACTACTTAGTGCTAGGGATACCATAGTAAAAAAAATGTAAAATTGGAGGGACACCACTTTGAAGGCCTTTAAAATGATCTTCAAAAGATGAGCTAACGGTTAGGGATCAGAAATGGAGCTAAGTAGAGAATTCAGTGGACATGAAGGGATTAAAGTTACAGGTCTAAGTGTTTTCTTGGTAAGAATTGGACAGGAAGAAGAAATCAGGAAGGTTTCTGGACTGAGAGCAATTTTGTAGCTGTGGTCTCATTTATAGATATTGTAATCAGGAGGAACAAGTTTATGACAGATGTAAGGAGAGGATAAGTTCATCTTTGGACATGATGAGTTAAAAGGTCCTGTGCGTCAACTAAGGCAAAACATGTAATTGACAGTTGTAGAGATAGATTTGGGAAAGAGATCTCAGTGGAGATACAGGGGTGGGAGCCACAGACTTATAGATTGAGGTCACCGATGATAAAGAGTGAAAAGTATTTACTGTTTTCAGTCACAAGAACTTTATTATTTGACAAAAAGATATGCTGCAGCCAAGGAATCAGATTTCTGAAAGTTAAGGTGTGAATTTGATATAAATAAATACAGACAGTAAGGATAGGTCTTTCTTTCCTTCTTTCTTTCTCTCTCTCTCTCCCTTCCTCCCTCCCTCCCTGCCTCCTTCCTTCCTTCTTTCTTTTCTTTTCTTTTCTTTCTGCAGCTTAGTCATGGGAAACAAGAGGTCTATTAATCCTTCTTACTTCTTATGTTTTTAAGGTCAAATGAAACAGATGCAGTCTTTATATCCTGGTAAGCCTTTAGATATCTGAAGGGCGTGATCAGTGTCCTACACACTGTCTCTGTTCTCAAATGAATTTCTCCAGTTCTCTCTGTTGTTCCCATGAGACCCAGTGGTCCTGCACTGTCTGTGTGATAAACTCTATAGAAAAGAAAAAGGTCATCTCATAGGCCATAAGTCAAAATTACTAGGCTGATTATTGAAATGGAAGAGGAAAAAGTTGAAAAGCATTTACTGATAGTATAAATTGTCTCTTCATTAATTCACTTAGCAAGTATCTAACTAGGTGCCCCTAACAGAGGAAAGCCTTGGGTTGAGTGGGGTTTTCAGGGGTATCTTCAGGACGGCTTTTCTCAGAGCCTGATTTTACGGTGACAGGAGTTTACCGCAGGCTCATGGAGAGGGAGTTCTCACAGACAGCAAGTTTCTTTCACTTTCTCTCAACCATGGCACGTAATTGTACATTTTTACAGGGTACAATGTGATATTTCCACATATGTACATGATGTATAATGATCACATTAGGGTAATTAGCATCATCTCCAATATGTATCATTTCTCTGTGTTTGGAACATTCAAAATCTACTTTTCTAGCTAAGCATAAATGTTCAATAAACTGTTGTTGATTGTAGTCACCCTATAACTCTATAGAACACTGGAACATATTCCTCCTATCTAACTATAGTTTTTTTTGTTTGTTTAGTTTTGTTTTGAGACAGAGTCTCAAGCTATCGCTCTGGGTAGAGTGCTGTGGTGTCACAGCTCATGGCAACCTCAAATTCTTGGGCTTAAGCGAGTCTCTGGCCTCAGCCCCCCAAGTAGCTGGGACTACAGGAGCCTGCCACAATGCTGGGCTATTTTTGTTGTTGCAGTTGTCATTGTTGCTCTTATTGGCCCTGGCTGGGCTTGAACCCGCCAGCCCAGGTGTATGTGGCTGATGCCCTACTGACTGAGCCACGGGTGCTACCCTCCAGCGGTAGGTTTTTATGTGTTAAGCAACATTTGCCTCCTCGCCTGCACCCCATTCCCTGCCTCTGTTAAGCACTATGCTACTCTCTTCAGCTATGAAATCAACTGTTTGAACTTCTACATACAAGTGAGAACACTTGGTCCTTATCTTTCCCTGCCTGGCTTATTTCATTTAACGTAGTGTTCTCCAAGTTCTTCCATGTTGCCACGAATAAGATCACTTTGTTTTTTTTATGCGTAAATAGTATTCCATCGTGTATATATTCACCCCGTTTTATTTATCTGCTTACCTGTTGATGAATATTTAGGTTGATTCCACATCTTGATTATTGAGAATACTGCTGTGATAAACACCATCTCTGCAGCAGGCTAGTTTTCTTTCCTTTAGATATATAATAGTGGGATTGCTGGATTATATGGTCTTTGTATTTTTAGGGTTTTTTTTTTTTTTGGAAACCCCATACTTTGTTTCATAATTGACTGTACCACTTTCCCACTAACAATGTGAAAGGCTTCCTCTTTCTCCACATCCTTAACAGCCTTTTTTATTTTTTGTCTTTTCGAGAATACCCTGATTTGCTCCAGCATTACTGCTGAGAAGACAGTAATCCCCAGTAGGCACTAATTTGCACACTGCCCTGGGATGTCCCAGTCACTGAGAAAAGGTTTGTACTAATTTCTAATTGTGGTCACCATCTAGTTTCTGAATCAGCAGATACAAAATTGTTTAGTATGGAAAGACCAAAAAAAAAAAAAAATTGGTCTGGTGTGGGTCTGAATTATTGGCCTTGATTGATCCTTCTAATCTCTGGGCTTCTTTCTTTCTCAACTGTCTATGGAGAGAATAGTCAAGTCTTACAGACTTTCTGAAGTCCATCATCAGAAGCATCATTTTCATATTGGTCAGTTCCTTGCATGTTGATTTTTTCTTTGTTTTCTTCTCTCTCCCTTCTGTATGGGTGTGGGGGCAGGGAGGGAAGGGGTGGTCATTTAGCCCCCTCCCCTGAACACCACCACTGTTCTGTCCCATTTCTGCCCCATAATCTTCATGGTCAAGCCAATGGCAAAGTAGGACTCTTCTGCCAAATAGGTATCAGAAGAGTCACCTAACTCTTGTGTCTGGCTTATAAAAGGGCCTTGTTCTATTTTTCAGACATTTCCTGCCAACTGTCTAACTCATAAACCCTTGCATGGTTATCTATTGGTAGCTACGTCTAGGATTCTCCTTGGTGGGGAAGCTCCATTATTTGGTGGTGGCTATGAAAGAAGCACCTGAGAGTCCTAGACGTGTGGGGGACATGAAGATGTATTTTAACCACCAAACAGACCTACATGAAAACAAGGGAGAATTTGTTACTCTGAAAAGAGAGAAGCGAGACATAAAGGGTGGTATGGACTGTAACTCTTTAATGAAGTTGTTAACCCTATGAAATTCTTAAGGCAAATGGTATTATGATAGTGGGAAGCCCAGACCCTGCATGAGGGGTGACCGTGAGAAACTGTCTTAGTAGGCGTGGAGGGCTGATGGTAGAAAGAAAGGAAGACAGAGGACATGGGAGGAGAATTTCAGACTCTCATTCCACCAGAGAATGGGAGTTTTCACCAAGTGTAACCAGCTCTTCAAGGGCTGGGGGCTGGGAGTGGGCAGCCGACATAGTTGTTACTTGCTGTATCACCTGCCATTTTGGGACCACACCCTCCTCTCACACCTCATGCATTTGCCTGGAATGTGCTCCACCTGTCCCCCACTAGTCAGCTGAGGCATACTCCTCCTCACCCACCACACCCCACACCCTCCCTCTCTCTCCTCCCTCCTCCTACCCACCACTCCCTCTTCTGCCTCTGTGGGGCTTTGTGCACATTCTCCTGTCATGGCTCTGTCACAAAAGGCTGCAATTACCTGCTTATGTTTCTGCCACCTCCATTAGACGACACGCTTCTATAGATTAAAGACGAAGGCGTGAGTTTCTGTGTGCTTGAGTGAGAGTAAGTGCTTGTGTGTACGCATGCTCACGTGGAACTTCATTACTCAGACCCTGTGTGTGAGGTAACGTGCAGATGAAGAGGAAGCAGGTACAAGCCTTGCCCTTCCGATCCCAGGCCGTGCAGAGAAATAAGCACAGCAGCCACATGTCAATCCCAGACACTTGAACTTTGTGCCTACTCTGAATCTTGTCCATACTAAGAGCGGGGCTGCAGACACCAGGGAGGCATGGCTGCTTTTCTGGAGTGGCTCCTGGTCCACTCACAAGGAAAGGAAGGTAAATGGGATTACAGTGTTATCAGCGCCGTAGAGTCAGGAGCTTGAGTGCTGTTGTAACCCAGACCAGGCGAGTGGTGGAAGTATTCACAGAAACATGTAAAAAAGTTCCTCTCATGGGATCTATAATCTCACAAAATTCTACAGTCAGTACCCTTTATACATTTTTGAGGAAACCCCTCTGAAAATCACTGTCTTTTGTGAGAAGTTCATGGGAACTCTGGGCGCATTCCCTCTGAAGTACGAGAATAATTATCAAAGCTCTAGCATGTTTTTGGCCCTGGCCTGGGTGAGATGCCCAACTCTCCAATGTCGATGTCCCCAGCATCTCTGGTCAATGTGGATTTTCATTTGAGTTTGAGGGAAACCAGAGGAAAACACCCCAGAATATGCACAACGGGCATCCAAATCCTTAATTATTGTCACAGTCCTGTTCCTGTGACCCACATCCCTTGAATGATGAGAGAGTCACATGACGAAGGTGAGGCAGGAAAATCACACACAAACAATCTCTGTAGGCTTAGACCTACCATACTCTAGACACCGAAGAAAACTTTAATCTAGTCTTGTAGAGTCATAGAGCTGGAAGGGAACTTAGGGATAATTCAGTCTAACAGTTTTCAAACTTGAACATTCCCCCCCCCCCAGAAGTGAGAGCTTCAGAAGAAGTCCAGTAACAGACCCCTGGGGTCTGCTATGACTGAAATGGGTTTGGTGACTGGAAGCCCCACCTGCTCACTCCTCAGATGGCCTGAAGAGTAGTTATAAGCAACTACCCACCCACAGGAAAGAAAAACACAAGTATGGCCTAGCAGTGGGGAGGGGAGGGGCGTGAGAGGGGAGGAGAGAGCGTGGCCGCCAGTTCTCACCTGGTGTGCACCGTGTGAGGTTGTCCAGCACGCCCCTGGGTGAAGGGCTCAACCACAACTTGAGCTTCACCTTAGAAATGAGAGCTATGTAAGGTAAACACTCGTACCCTCGTATCAATCTCAAATTTAAAAAAAAAAGAGTAGTTTACAGGAACACAATTTGCACTCTCAAGTCCAGCCTCTCATTTTGTGGATGAAACGCTGAGGTGCAGAGAGAGGAAGGGTGGAAGGGACTTGCCCAGGGTCAACCTGAGGGTGACATGAGGTAGTGGAGACCCATGTTTGTGGGGCTCGCCCTTTGTTCTCCCTCACACTCCTCTTTGTGTTTGCTGCAGAGCCCTGACGGTGCAGCACAGGGCCCTACCCACCTGGCGGGGGGAGACCTCCATTGCCTCAACTTTCCCCCAGGACACAGGCCAGCCCTGCTAGCATGTTCTCAGTAATGAGCAAAATGTGAAATTGAGAAGAATTGTTTGCCAATTTTCTTATCTCAGCTGGCACAGAGCAGGCCTGTTGGAGAGTTCTGAGGTGTTGGAGTATTGTTGTTTATCCACCGCACAGCGCATCCCTCGGCTGTTCTCACAGAGACTCAGGAAAGGCTGCACACATAAATTCACATAAATTACCTTTACGAAATGTCAAAATTAAAAGTGGATTTTTATTTTGGGGATGTGCCTTGAGAGTGTTAACCCGTTCACGTAGGTAGAGGTGTCACCATCAGAAAGCACCATTCGTATCCCTGAATACAACACAGGCCACTGGCACTAACTCCCATTCTCCCGTCTCACCCCCAGCCCACCTGCAAAAAAGTAATTGTCCTTCTTATGAGGTCATAGACGTTTCTAAGTTTCTAGTTTGTCCCAAGATATTCTTCTGAATATAAGACTTTTAATCTGCTGGTAACTTCATTCTTCACTATCTTTATTTCAATGATTTTAACTTGACAAATTGAGAGTTCAGGGGAGACACATAGTGTAGACATAACTATTGACATGTAATATAGACATATATACACATAACTCTTCTGGACCTCAGTTTCCTCATTTGTAACAAGAAGATATAGTTTCCTCATTCATAAAAGGTGGTTTGAATGTTTGTATGGCCTTTAAAATTCATGCCGATGCTTAATCCCCTGTACAACAGTATGAAGAGGTAGAGTATTTAGCAGATGATTAGGCCATGATGGCTATGTCTTCATGAATGGGAAGAATGTCTTATAAAAAATGGCTGGAATCAGCTAAGTCCTTTTTACCCTTTCTATTCCTTCCACATGAGAACATAAAATTCATCCCCTCCAGAAGACACATGTTCAAAGCATCTTGAAAGTAAAAACTGGGTCTTCACCAGACCTTATATCTGTTGGTAACTTGACCTTGGACTACCCAGCCCCCCAGACTATGAGAAACAAACTTCTATTGTTTATAAATTACCCAGTCTCATGTACTTTGTTATAGTCCCAGTGGACTAGGCCAGTATAGGTTAGAATCAATGAAAGCTGACAGGGTGGCCTGTCTTCCCAAGGACCCCAGGAGGTGGTAACGGGGATCCTCAAGGAGCTATTGAGATTTCAAAAGCTTTGTGGATGTCATGGGCACCTGCAATAGGGTTTAACAATCACATGTGACCTACAGAGGTATCAGAAGACACAGGGAAAGTGAAGAAAGTAAGAGAGTGACCACGTGCGTAAGCTGGCCAGGGTGGCAGAGAGGGCAATAAATGAAAAAGAACTTTCCCGAAAACTAGATGGAAAAAGTGGGGGTGCACAGTGCTGAAGAAATGGAAAGAGGTTCACCATGAAATAGTCCTGAGAGAAGCCCAGCACCTTTTTCTAAAGTCAATCTTGTTTTCTTGATCTGAACTATGATATTTTTGCTATACTTCAACAGTTTTTTATTAAACTCTTGTGAAAGGAAAAAGGACATCTCCAAACTCCCCTGTCTTTTCTTCTGACTGGCAAACTACCAGTGGCTGGCTATGCCTTTCATGCTGAATAGCAGTTTTCTTGGTAGTGATTTATCCATTTCATAAATATTTGTTCATCAGATATTTGCATTTATCCGTTTCCAGAGAGCCAACTACGCTGGATCTGCCTTTCATTTTACAAAAGTAGAAAGAATCGTTTTAAGATTATGCATTTTATCAACAGGACAGAAATCTTTTTATATGTGGTGGATTAGAATCCTCGGAGACAGAGATTTAAAAGCCTTGGATGGGGCATTGATTTGTAGCTCTAGTGCTCTAGGATGGGACACTGGAATGGAAAATGAAGTGGAAAATGTGAGGAGTAGAACATGGATTTGAGTCAGGGCCACATTGTGATTTCCATAGGCCCCTAACCCTTTTGCCTTTCCATTGTAATAGTGTCAATATTAAAATATGATTCTAGAACTTCAGGTAGTTCAATATTAAATGGTTATTTTTTCTCTTTTAGGAAAAATCTAGTAGGTTTTGGGTGCCCCATGAATTTCAATTTTTTTCTTATGCCAGAAAAAAAAAATGAAACGTTTTCTCTGATCCTGAAAGTTAATTATTTTCTTTTGAAGTTAAAATATTTCATGGGCTTCTAAAAGTTTGAAGAACCCCAAGCCCCCAGGCCCTGTGCTCGTTGTGCCTAAAAGACTGGTTGGCCTGGGCTCCAGTGAAGGAGAAGGATGTCAGTCTGCACCCCTGGATTCTGGGCTGCTGATGTGGGGAAAGACGGGGATTGGTCCACTTGATTGAAGCTGGGTCTCTGGTCTCAGAGCTGACGGGCCTCAGACTTTTGTCAGAAGGGCCTCCACTTTGCCAGTGCCTAAATTTGATGGCTGCTTTGCCTTTCTTCTAAATGTTGCACTTTGAAGAACAAGAAAGAATAGTGAACTAGCGTTCAGAAGACCAGAACTCTGATGGCCTGCTTTGATTCTGTGTAGGTGTATGGTCTTGGATAAATCCTTTGTCTGGACAGGCCTGTTCCAATATTTGCAAAATGAAAGTATTGGACAATATAATAACTTTCCAGGTATAATTTATGCCCTATGAGCTTTTGAAATGTTACTAGGAAAAGTCTTAAGGAAATAGATGAAGGAAAAGTCTCAAGGAAATTGATGAATAGATATAAAAGGAGACAGATGATGTTCTGGAAATAAATTATTACTGCAATACCATATTCAATTTTCCTTGGAATTTTCTGGCAACTGATAAATATAAAATTCCTATAGTCTGACCCTAGGAAAGATAGCATTTTTTAAGAGCTTTATTTGGCATTTATTTATTATTTTTGTTAAAAAATAATAAAAGTAGCATAAATGGAATTTGAATGTTTTTAAAAAAACAAAAATTGCTACATCAATAAATCAAAATCTTTTTCTTCTAATTTTTAGTGATATAAAAATTATAGAAATGTCCATTACCAAATACGTATTTTTTTTTCCACTCAAGAAAACATGGCCTTTAATTCCACGCTCCCGTAACGTCGGCCCATTTAAATGTCTGCATAATATCGATTGGATATACTTAGCCATTCCTTGACTATGAGGTGTTTAGTTGGTTTCCAATTTTTCGTTACTACCTAAAATAAGCAACTATTATTATAATATTTTTCTTCTTTAGAATAATTTTTACTGCATGAATTTCCCTGAATGAGATGATTAGGTTAAACGGTGTGGACATCATTTGTGTTTTCCAAACCACAGCCCTTTGCTTCCCGAGGAAATTGTGCTGATTTTATTCTCTTGGGTATTAGATGCTTCAGGTCCAGCATGGGCCTGCTGGACCTGCTGGGGTAATCTTAGGGAACCATAATTTTTTACGGGGGTAATCTTAGGGAATTTACTGGGGTAATCTTAGAGAACCATAATTTTTTTCAGGTCTAAAAGGTTCTCTATGGGTCTGTTGCAAGGTATAATGTGAAAAAAAAAATGGGAACTTTAGTTTTGGCTGGATTAGTTTCCTGGGGTAATCTTAGGGAACCATAATTTTTTTCAGGTCTAAAAGGTTCTCTATGGGTCTGTTGCAAGGTACAATATTAAAAAAAAAAAAAGAAAAGAAAAGAAAAGAAAAAAATGGGAACTTTAATTTTGGCTGGATTAGTTTCTGGTGTTGATATTCTCTTAGTATATCAGTGTATACAGTCTGTGCACTCAGGGATGGAAAGACATGTTTCACAGAACAGGGAATGCACAAATTATCTGGGCAGAGGTGATGGGGAGGAGAGTGGGATGCTTGGTCTGGCACTCCTTCCATAGGAGCCGGGTCGTTAGGGAGTTTCATTGTCATTCATGATGTCCCAATGACTGGAGCGAGCTAGAATCATTCTGGATTGGTATGGCTAGGCTCACTTTCCCCACTATTTATGAAGAATAGTGAGAATTTAAATGGAGCTGAGAGTTTCCTTCTTTCCTGGATCTCAAACAGCTTGGTCTCAGAGTGCTGAGCTTCCCCAAGTGTTTCCATGGAAGACAGCCTGAGGGAGAGGAAGTGGTGCTAATTAAATCCTCCCTCTGTTTTCCAGGCACAGGAGCTTTTCACAGATGTCTGTTGTTAGGTGAGTGTTCCCAGAGCGCACAAATACAGAAGCACGCTTCCCTTCCCAGCCACAGACCTTCCTTCTCAGGTTACGGGGGAGAAACGCATTTCCTTCCAACACCAGTGTAATAGAGGTGGCAGACCCACAGAAAGAGCGCATGTAGCTGCCGGGGGGCCTAGCACACTACCGGCCTGTCTCGCTCTCTCCCCTCCTGGTCTTCCTGCCCGCCTCTTCTTCTCCCCCCCCTCCTTATTCTCTCTCTCTCTCTTTTATTCTCTCTCGTTTTCTCTCCACCCCCCCCATACAACTTTTCCTGCTTTTCCATCCCTTGTTTTCTCATAGACTGATGTCTGTCTTTTGTACACCTAACTTTAGAAAATCACCTGAAAACTCAGGGGTGCCCTTTCTGTTCTAACATGCCGTGATATGACGGTGGGTGGGATCGGAGTCCATGTGCCACCACAACTATCTGAGTGGCTTCCAGGTGGTCCCATCCACTCTGTGATCCTTAGAAATATAGTGATGGAGTCAATAACCCTCCCGGCATCTGTGAATATTAGGTGAAATAAAATAGAATGCAATCTACATAAAGCTGTCCACTTGCGAGTTTCCCTAATCCGTGTTTTCTTCTGCCTTGAAATCTTCTGGGTGACTATGTACGTACCCACGTTTGCCTGAGGCAACCCAGTTTACTCCCATCACGCTGTCTTAAATGCTAACGCTAATCTTTTCATGACCGGATATGCAAGCGTAGCTAATAAATTGTGTGATCATACTATTTTTACGTCTCTTGGATATTCTAGTTAATCCGAATTTCAAGAGTAGAGGTTTGCTGGGGTTAGGAAACTAAAACCACCCATGTTTAATAACATGGAGGAAATTGTGAGAATTACATAGCATTCCCAGTTACATGGCAAAACTGGGCACGAAACCCTCTAACGTGGCATTGTAGGGAATCCTCAGTAGCTGCTTCAGCTTGGAAACGGCAGCCGAATTTAGGTGAACACATTACTAGGCTCACACGTCTTCTATTCTGTTTTGTTTTATTTTGCTTTATATTTGCAAAACAGAAGCCATTGTATTGTTTATATTTATTTTGAAACATATATAATACATGCTAGGATCCAGATGTTAAGAAAACAAAAACTATGGCTCGGCGCCTGTGGCTCAACGGGCTAAGGCGCCAGCCACGTACACCTGAGCTGGAGGGTTCGAATCCAGCTCCAGCCTGCCAAACAACAATGATGGCTGCAACCAAAAACATGGCCGGGCGTTGTGGCAGGCGCCTGTAGTCCCAGCTACTTGGGAGGCGGAGGCAAGAGACTCACTTGAGCCCAGGAATTGGAGGTTGCTGTGAGCTGTGATGCCACAGCGCTCTATCCAGGGTGACAGCTTGAGGCTCTGTCTCAAAAAAAAAAAAAGAAAAAGAAAACAAAAACTAATAAATAATAAGTAAATAACACTGCCATTTAGAGAAAACTATTGTTAGTATTTTACTTTACCTCCTTTTACACTGACTTTTCAGAGGTTTCCTAACCTCTGTTTTACCATACATGTATACACATATGTATAAGCACATTTATACACATAGGCTTATTTATATATTTTTTTCTTTCTCTTTCTTTCTGAATTATTTTAAAAAATATGAATAACATTCAGAAATATTTACATCAATAATGTATTTGACATTTTTTTCACACTAAAAATATGCACTCATATGTTTCATGACAACATTATTTTTCACTCTATGTTGTAATGTATTTTATTTTACCAATTTCTTACTGATGGGTACTTAGCTTCAAGGTAATATTTTGGTATTCGACACAATGTTGTATGAGGGTCCAATATTGTTCTTATTCATAATATTTTTCTATTAGACATGAAGTTGTATAATTTTTTATTGGACAGAATGCTATGAGGAAGAACTTTATATACTACATACAATATATGTCTTTGAGGATTTGTCTAAATTATTTCCTTAGAATAAATTTTTACAATTGGGTTTTTTCAGTTTAAAAATATGCTCAACTTTAAGTCCTCTTATGCCCTAATTACTACTCAAGAAACACAGAAGGAAGGGTGTTATCATTCCTTTAACTTTTACTTTCTTTTAGTTTAGTTTTCGAGACAGAGTCTCACTATGTTACCCTCAGTAGAGTGCTGTGGCATCACAGCTCACAGCAACTTCAAACTCCTGGGTTCAAGTGTTTCTCTTGCCTCAGCCTCCCAGGTAGCTGGGACTACAGGTGCCCACTACAATGCCTGGCTATTTTTTGGTTGTAGTTGTTACTGTTGTTTTAGCTGGCCTGGACTGGATTCGAACCTGGCAGCCCCAGTGTACGTGGCCAGCACACTAACAACTGAGCCACAGTTGTGGAGCCTACTTTTAACTTTTATTTATTTTTTATTTATTTATTTTTTGTTGTTTTTATTTATTTATTTTTTATTAAATCATAAACACATAGATTATGTATACATTAATGCATTTATGGAGTACAATGTGCTGACTTCATATAGAATTAGGAATGCTTATATCACACTGATTAATATATACCTCATCTCCTTTACTTAATTATTGTGTTAAGACATTTATACTCTATACTTAATAGATCCGACTTGAACCCTTGCATTATGCACCATAGGTGTGATCCCACCATTCACCCTCCCTTGTTCTGACCTCTCCCCCTCCCTCCCCCCTCCTCACTCCTTCATCCTTGGCCATAGTTGTGATCTATTCTTCATATGAAAGTGTGAGTGATTGTAAATTGGTTTCATAATAGTACTGAGTACATTGGATATTTTTTTCTTCCATTCTTGAGCTACTTTACTAAGTAGGATATGAGGTTTGGTGGATTTTCAAGCAAACAGGTGTTGAAATCTTCGGGAGAAACTATCAGATAATTATTTCATAGTGCTCCTGCTTTGTTCACTTTCCAGTCTCTTGGAATCAAATATGAGAAAATGAAACTACTTGCAAGCTGTTTCTCCGTGCAGAGGGTCTCTGCTACTCTCCTCTGGTAAATGGCTCTGTAGGATTATGAGTCGTATTTAGGAATCTGTGTTAATGAGCTGCTTCTCTTTATGCCTCCGTGGAGGTAATGTGAGGGGTATTTGTAAGTATCAGAAATGTCATTTGCTCACCTCAGCCGGTTTTGGCATAGCCAGAACACAGGCAACTTTTTTTCTAATAAAAAGATTGTGCCTTCTCTTGTTTTAGATTGAAGAAATGTCAACAGTTGGGAATTTTGAAGGATTCCAGCCTGTGTCTTTGAAGCAAGAGGGTGATGACCAGCCTTCTGAGACTGATCACCTATCTGTGGAGGAGGTGGAAGCTGGCAAGGACCTAGTGCCAAGGCAGATTTCCAGGCAGTCAAGTGTGACCGAATCAACACTTTACCCCAATCCCTATCACCACCCTTATGTCTCACGGAAGTACTTCGTTACACGGGTAAAATTGTTGGTGCTCTTAAATAATGCACAAAACTTCTTTAAAAAAAATCTTAAAATCTTTCTATATACTACATTTGCCAAGTGTTTTCAGATTTTTCTCATGTGATAGTCATAGCAATCATGAAGTTATCCTTACCCCCATTCAAAGATGAAGGATCATTTAAAGACGAAGTGTCTGAACTTCAGAGAGGTTAAGGATCTATTTTTGATCACATGATATTATCAAGGAGAGGCAGGTCCTCCAGCCTCCCTGGGTCTTTGGTTCCCCAGTCTTGTTTTCATGCTAACCCTGACCTCAAAGAATTAATGTTCTGTGAAGAGATAACCATAGCAAATAGAATATAAAGCTGTTAACTCAGTGAGGGTTCACTGTTTGAGAAAGGCATAGATCATGGAGAGGAAAAAGTTGCTAAGAATGGACTGAATCTCAAGGGTGTACACGGAATGCTTGCATTACAATGTGGGTGCAGACACTTTTTAATCTCACACCTGCCATCTGGTACTGTGCCCTTTTACCTGTGGAATAGAGCTGGGAAAGTAAGTGGCTGGATGGGTAATGAGGATGTTTTCATTTCTACATAAAAGTTGCATATTGTTGTATCAGACACACAAAAAAAATATTTTAAACTTCTAGCATTTGGATCAAGTGGAGAATGCTTATGGGTTTCTAGTACCTTTTTCTCTTGAGCTATCCTTCCCATTTACAGATCTTCAACATTCTTATTAACACAAGAGTGGCTAGTTCATAGGCTATACTCAGTCAAGGGCACAGTCAATGACTCCATATTCTGGCAGCAGAGGCCATCTCATTTTCATGTGTATATGGGACATTTCTGTTGAAAAAATTTTGACAAAATCTCATAAATAAATTGGAGTCAATCAAGACATGGTGACCTTTACAAAACTTTAACTAGTGAGTTTTGATTTGTTAGCTTTCAAAATACACATTGAGTTAAGTTAAAGTTTTAACTAAAGCAATGCAATGTGTGTGTGTGTGTGTGTGTGTGTGTGTGTGTGTCTGTGTTTAAACATTATATATATGCTATGTGTGAGATGCTTTGGTAGGTGCTATACCATGTGTGTGTTTGCGTGAGTGCTTTTGCATATGTAGAGCATATGGTTTGTTTTCCAAAAAATGTGAACTTTATTAGATATTCAAAGTTAAGTTGTAAGATATAGCTGCAAAGGAAATCAAAGCATCCTCTGAAGTTTTATTATCTTTCGTATATATTATGTCAGGGTTTGGTGTGAGAAAAACACAGTGTGATACAGAACCAGATATTTATTATTGAGAGCTGGTGCAATTATGAGAGTTGACTGAGAAGTCCATGCAAGGCTGTTGTCCTTGTATCTGCTGATGGGTTTGAAGGTAATACATGGATAGGTCAAACAAATGGCAATTGTGAAAAAGGAGTAGAGAATAGTGAATAGGGAAAACTACGAGGAAAAAGTGGAATTCCTGCTGACAATGTGTAACTCAGGAGGAAAAACCGGAGCCTGTGTCTATCTCCACCAGCTGTAGCCTTGATGACACGAATCGCTTTCAGAAGCTGGTGCCTTTCACCACAGAGACACACTGGAGGATGCTGGAGGGGAAGTGTGACTATAATGGAAGGAGTGGCAGGTCCAGGTGCTGCCCCTTGTTGTCAAGTAGGCTGTGATATCATTAGTCATGGACATGGGCTGCCACAGGAAATAATGTCCTGCAATGTTCTCCAACAAGGAAGGTGACCGATGTTTCACTTCTGCCTTTGTACTCTCACACAAATGGCCCTGTGGTCAATGCTAATTTGGAAACATGTAAAGAAGACAGTTTTAGAAAATGTAGTTCCAATTTAGCTAAGTCGACATAGTCCAAATGCTACTACATATGAAGTATGGCTCATATGCCTCATACTGCTTGTATGAGGTTTATACAGCGAATTTACATCCTTTACCTGTTTGGCCTCCTGGAACAGTATTGTGAGGCAGACAGAACTTACCACTGTTGCTTTTAGGGCAAATATACTGAAGTTTCACAGAAGTGAAGTGACCTGTGCAAGTAGCATACATAATGTTAGTGGAAGAACTGCAGCTGGATTCTGGATCTTCTGTCTGCAAGTCCAGTGTTCTGAACTTGCACAGTTGAATTGCACAGTTGAATTGATGGCTTCTTTATAATTTTCAATAATGGACACTAATCAATGTAAAGAACATCTTTTTCATTAAGTACATAGAAGACAACCCTAAGTTCTCAAAAGCTTATGAAGGAAATCCTTCTTCTAATTTTATTAGTGAGTGAAAATTAGACCTGAGGATTTTTTTCTGAGGTAGAACTCACTCTGGTGCCCTGACCAGAGTACCATGGCATTATAGCTCACAGTAACCTCAAGTGCCTGGAATCAAGAGATCCTCATGCCTCAATTTTTCCATTTTTGGTAGAGACAGGGTCTCACTGTTGTTCAGGCTGGTCTTAAACTCCTGAGTTCAACCAATATCTTCTGCCTCAGCCTCCCGGAATGCTAGGACTACAGGTGTGAGCCACCACACCTGGTCTAGACTTGAGGACTCTTTATAAGCTATGAGAGTAAAGTTTCCAAGACACTCAGAATTTGTTCTGATTCAGACCAAGGGACATAATATGAAGAATTCTTACTACCATGTGAATGTAATGAATGTGCCTTAATCCATGTGAGGATAATAAAATACAACTATTGGCTCTACTGATATTTATAATGATAAAGTTTTTTAATAAAGGAATGATTCAACTTTACTAGCTTATAAACCACAAATCTGTTGACATGGTAGCAGTTTTTAAAATAAAGGAGAGTATATGTGTGTAGATATGAAATCTGACTATTAAGTTTGCGCACTTGCCCTTAACCAAGTGCTGTATATCTCATTACTGCATTTAATTGTGATCACCTTCGAAATACTCTCCTTGGAAAGCTATGCACTGATGCCAGCACCTACTCAGCCCTTCAAAGCAATTTTGTAGCTCTTTTTCCTGGAATGACCATCAGAGCTACCATCATGGTGCACACAAAAACCTGCAACCATAATGAACACCATTCAGCAAGACACCACCACACATTGACATGAACACAGCTGTGAGGCTGATATACTAAGGTTATGAAATCTTACCTAGTTGTTTATACAGTGCTGACAATGTAATCGCATGGTGGCAAGTTTGCTAACTAAATTGTCAGTCCTGAGACGTATGTATATGTGTGTGTTGTGTGTATGTATATAACTATGCGTGTAATTTCCTCATCTATAGAATATAGATAAAATACTGGTATTATATAGATATTTAAATAACTTAACTTCATAAAAATTCTTAGTAAACTACATAGCACATATGTAAACATTTTGTAGATGGCATCTCACTGCTGTTTTACATGCTTTCTTTCTTTTCTTAATATTGCATTCACATTTCTGTACTTGTCATAGGGAATGACATTAAGATGACCATGACCTCACCATGATTTCCAGGCTAAAGTAGATGTTCAGGGTACATCAAATGTAGATGTACAGGGTCTGTGCCAGTAAAGAGGAAAATAATTCATTTTCTCAAACAATAATTTAATAAGGCCAACCTTAAAGAGACTGAAAGAGTTCTTATGAAGTATCATTGCTTAGAGTTCTTATAAAGTATCATCGCTTAACTTTTACAAAGTTACCTTACTTAAATACCTATATAATACCAGTATTTTGTCTATATTCTACAGATGAGGAAATTACATGCAGAGTTAAATACATACACACAATGCACACACATACCTACATCTCAGGACTGACAATTTAGTTAGCAATGAATCCATAGCTGCTGTGGTCCAAAGCTTCTCAATCTTTCCTATGCCAAAATTTAGATTCCGCATTTCTACACATTCCCTAATAATACTGATGCTTTTTGTCCTTAATACTTTGAACACCAAGGAGCTAATCAACACACTTGTTTTCAGAGGAAAATAAGGCCTGAGGAGGAGAGTGGCCTGTCTAATGTTACAATAATTAGTGAATACTGACTTGCCTAAAAGGCTGATCAGTGGGAAAGCTAGGGCTAGAACAAGTTTCCAATTCCCAGTTCACAGTTCTGTGGCTCCCTGTAGCAATTAAAAAGAAATCAGTTTATTGCAGAGTAAGAGTTTAAAGAATAAATTTTGCGAATTCAGAAGGGCAGTAAGTGACTGAGTGGAGGAATTCCTTTGTCAAGCATTTTATTTCATTAAAAGGTTTGAAAATTATTGCCTAGGAGATGGCTTATTGGAGAAAAGTTAGAAAATGTGGATAAGTAAAATAAAATAAAAGACACTTTGATACACTGCACAAAGTTAACCAAAATGTACTAAATGTGTTCCTGTATATTTGGGTGCATATCATTTTTTAATTTTTTGTAACAGATACAATTTCTTGTACATGAATGGGATTAAATGAAAAATATTATTTTCTAGGTCATAGAATAATATCATTCAATAACATCATTTTTAACAACCCCATCATATTCTACTCTGGGGCTATAGTATAATTTACTCAACTTTTGGTGGACATTTAGGTTGTTTTCTGTTTGTATCCCCCCCCATTCTGTTTTGTTCTATTTCATTCTGTATTTTATTTTTGGGACAGAGCCTGGCTCTGAGGCCTGGGCTGGGGTGCCATGGATGTGGCCTGACTCATGGAGGCCTTGCACCCCTGGGCTAGGGTGACTCCCTAGCTTTGGCCTTCCAGGAACCATAATGGTAGGTCCCAGGGGCACACTGCTGATTTTCTTCTGTATTTGGCAGAGGAGGGGCCTTGCTTTTGCTCAGGCTGGTAGGGAGATCTTGGCCTCAGGGGACCCACTGACCCCAGTCCCAGAGCCCTGGACTACAAGTGTGGGGCATGGCACTCTGCTGAACACCATTATTGTTCCTCTTTTTCTCTTTTTGTCCTTCTTCTCTGTTTGTTTTCATTTTTTCTTTCATCCATTTTCCATTTCTTTCTTTTTCTCCCTTCTTGCTCTTCACTCTTCCTTTCCTTTGTTCCTATACCAAAAGGTACCTTCACCACGCAAGCACAGAGACAAGGAAAGTTAAGGAGAAGGAGGAAGCAGGGGTAGAAAGTTGGGGAAACAAGTGAACAAGAAGAAAATGCACATGAGTGGGAACCAACAAAACTCTCTGGCAACATGAAGAAACACAACAGATCAACCCTCCTAAGGGATCCTGAGGAGCCACCACAGAGGATGCCACCTGTTTATATCTTTTGAACTGAAAAGGAAATTTATTTACTGGCTTCTTGTGGCAGGATAGCACCCCATCTCTCAGACTCCAGGAGTAAACAACCAATGCTGTAATAAAAAAGGACATCAATTATGGGAGTTTCAAGCTGGAGTTGCCAAAAGGTAACTGATGTGGAAATGTAAACTAATTCCTGACAAACAGAGTCAATTTTAGCATCGTAACCTCACACATTAGATCACACCTCTGAATAGCAGATCATTAAAAAATGTGTATCTGGCTCCTTAAACCCCTTTGGTTCCTTATGGGTCAGTCTGAGATGTTACTTCCTTTCTTCAGACTTGCAGCCTATTATTTGTTTCCCCAAACTATGCCCCTCTGACTTAGATTAGAAGCAATCTACTCAGATCTAGAAGGGTCTTAGGGAATATCTAAAGCAACCCATGAAGCACACAAAGGAGGTGTGAATTGTCCAAGGTTAACAGGCAACCTCTAGGTCAAGCAAGAGCAGTCAGGCCTGAAATCTGGGACTCCTGACACTTTCCACCACACCCTACTGCCTCTGACCTTGGAAAATGGATGGAGGTCATGTAAACGAAAGTCTGAACTACTTACCATCATTTTTCTTGGATACTTTTTCTCCTGTTTTAGTTCACCTGCTATTATTGCTTTGACAAGTCTAAAAAGGGCCTCGTGCCTTCTCTGAACAAAAGTATCCCATCAAGGTTAATAACTAGAGATATAATATGATAATCTTCTTAGTTGTGGAGACTGATATTCTGAAGCAACTTCTTATGAAAGGAACAATACTTAATCCACATGGGGAAAGATATTTTTAAACTCCCTGCAGGACTCTATATTTGCAGATACCTTATCAGAAAGTTGAAAGCGATTTGGGATGGAAAATTATCTCTAAATTTATACTTGGGAATGTAAATTACATACAAACTAATGGGACTAAAACTATTTGATCTTTTAATATTTAATTAATGGTTCCCCATGGCCTTTTTATAGCCTGTGTTCTATTGTCAGCAACGAGACTTTAATAAGCAGGTTCAGGACTTCCCATTGTGTAGCAAGATGTCATTGCTTCCATGACACTAATTTGGCTTTCATACTCTTTCCCTTTCCCTCTTCTCTTGCTCTAGGGTTCCCTGTGTCTTTCTCCCACATCGTGAACAAATAAATCCGTGATATACTGGTTGTCTTGTTATTGTCTATGTGAGCTTCTTTTTGGTCTACAAAATAGACATTGCATTGAGCAAAATGTTTCTTGATTCTCCCCTCCCTCAATAAGAAATCCACTGTAGATTGTGAAAAAGAAGAATTTTTTTTATCTTTATGAGAGCAAACTATTAAATGCAATAAAATTCCTTCTCTTCATTTTCAGGGAAAGACAAATTTGTTTGGACCTTACAAATCACATTAGAGCCAATTAACTTACCTTAAGTGTTCATTGCAGAGTGATCCCTGTCTGGTCATAATGGCACCAGCAAGAGAATGTGTCTGAGTCTGCCGAAACTTTCTTTTCTATGTTACCCTCTTTTTCAAGTGTAGCAGAGAAGCTCATTATAGGGGAGAAAATTAGCAGCACAGCCATGGACACTGTTTGTGTGACATTTGGCCCCGGGCTAGTCTAGCTCAAGGAATTGCAAGAAAACAAACACATATGTCTTTGAAGTTCTTCAGTAGATTTGCTTTGACTTAAACTATTCAGAGCTAGACTGTGAGAGACGATATTGCCCATTACCCTGTGTCAGATGATATGTACATATTATTCCATCATATTTTCCTATTTGTCTTAAGCTATAAGAAGTCTCAGAGCTAGTTTTTCAATTGCAGTAACCATTTTATCCCCAAATTCTAATATAACTATTTTCTGTTCTATTTAATATTAGTAATAATGAGAATGATGACAATGCCTTTTATTAGTTAGTACATACCAATTTTTTGGATAAAGTGTCTTTTGGCATGTCTCAATCTCTCAGTTATAGTTACTGTCACCTTATCCTTCTAACGCATGAGTAAACTGATGTGTAGAATGACCAGATGCCTCATGGCAGCCATCAGAAAGGCTGAGTTTTAAACTTTAATGTCCCAGGTACAAGTAAAGGTATTTACACACTTTATCTCATTTTGGCAGTAAATGGCTGAATTTAAATTATTATAGTAGCTAAAAGCAATAAAATGGAGGTGAGTCTAATTCTCTGTTGGGATATGTTTCCCTTTTATGTTCTATAAGGACTTGACCATTGTTTCTACTAAAGGTAGGAACAGCTTAGACAGTGAGAAAATTGATTGAACTCCAGAAGCTGTAAATTCATTCCACAAGGAACACTTTGTTTTCAGCATTTACTTTTGAAAAAAGTTTAAAACATCATCTTAATCTTCTAGTCTCATCATATTTCTTCCTCACCCTTAGGGGAACCACCATTGATAGTTTCTATTTATCTTTCTAGAGTTACTTTAGGGATATATAAGCAAAGACAAATATTTATTCTTATTTGTCTCCTTTCTGTGAAGCAGTTAACATATTTTACATTCTGCTCTGATTATTTCTTTCACTATACATTTTAAAATCTTTCCATATTAAAACAACTGTCTTTGTTCTTTTTATACCTTCTTCATATTATACTGTCTGAATGTTCCCCTATGTATAACTAGTCCTGTCTTATTAGATACTTACAGAATTTTTTACTCTAAAATTTTTGCTATTCACAAACATGGCCGCAAACAACACTTTTATAGATATGTCATTTTGCATATATGCAAGAATTTTTGTAGTGTAACTACAAAGAAGTGGAAATTTGGATCAAAAAACAGACCATTTATAATTTTGATAGATTTTGCCATTTGTTTTCCATAGAGAAGGCAAGTAAGGTTTTTAAAAAATTCTACATTATTATATTCATCGTCACATATTTTTGGCAAAGTGCCTGGCATAAAAGCATTCAACAAAATGCTTATTTTAGGATTACTTCAGTATTCTCCAACAACTGTACTTATAATTCTTTTTTTTTCTGAACAGTATTAGTCTCACTACTGAGTTATATTTGTTGAGGACAAAATTATGTGAATACTGGAAGAGAGACAGGAAAAAATACTCCTGTTGAGTCATCAAAGAAAACATTCTTTTTTTTAGAGGACTTTGACCAGTGGGCCTGGTAGAGTCAGACTGCCCTGTGGGGAATTGAGATGCAGTGAGGGGAGAATTGTCATGGGATCATAGAGCCCTGTCAGCAGTGTCACTGGAAATGAGTGATGTTGACACAACCTTCTGTGTCAGAAGAACTTCAAGTCACATTTGATTGACATACTAGAAGTTACTGATTTCATGACACATGAGGTCAGCAGGCATGGAATGCTGTACGAGCTTTCTGATGACTCTAAGCTGAAGAAGAGGCTGATAGAGAGTCAAATCATTCGGGCCATTGGCTGGTCACCCATGCCAGTGGAAAACTTGTTAAAACGCTAGAATCAGAATCTCTCAATGGAAGGGCTGTGATCATATCTTCTTAGAGATTTATAGGAAGTTTTGATTATCAGTTTGACTCAGAAAGTTTTAGTTTAGTCCATCCAATTATCTTACAGATAAGGCAATGGAAGCCCAGTGTAGTCACATCATTGGCTGTAGTCACAGAGTTAATTCATAAGAGATCTGGAATATGGATCCACAGTGCTCAGCTGTTCAGGAGCTGCCCTTTCCATTTCCTGGAAAATGCAGGCTGTGTAGAATGAATTAAAGGTGTGGGTGGATGAGCTAAGTAGGTAAAACTGCATAATTTGCCCTCACTTTATCTGAAGCAGCTGGACTCTTTTTCTGTTTTGCATGTATGGTACTCATTTAAGACTTTTCTTAACATTAAGAGACACTGTGAGCAAATGTTCCAAAGTCTTTTATCACAGCTTGAGAAAAAAAACACATGAAAACCACCTTACCCCTGAGAGGAAGGTGGACTTGAAGGAATCCTTGCCAGCCTAATCTCCCTAGTTTATTTTGGGAGAGAAGAGCACCAGGCTGGGAAGTTAGGTATTTGATGCTAATGTCCCGTTACACAGAGAGTATCTATGATCTTGTAACCTGCTTATGGTTAGCACCATGTTGTGGGGCTGAAAATGAATGATCTGAGTTTCTTACCTCATCTTTGCCATGTCTAAGCTGAGTGTACTTGTTAAATTACTTCCCATATTGGTCATAGCTTCTTCATCAATAAACATAAATGGCTTAGACTGGATTAGCCCTAGTCACGGTCGTTAACCTTGGCTACACATTGGGACAACCTGGGTTGCTTTTAGAAATCCTGATGAAGTGACATGTGAATTCCATCCATTGAATTTTGGATATACCTGGTCCAGTATGCAGCCTGGGGATTAGGAATTTTAATGATTCTAATGTGGAGTCCAGGTTGACAGTGACTGTCTGGAGAGCAATGATTCTCTTAGGATGGTCCCCGCACCAATAACATCACTGGGGAATTTGTAAGAAATGTAAATTCTCAAGTCCCAGTCCACACCAGCAGAATCAGAAAATCTGGGTATGGTTCCAGAAATCTGTGCTTTAACTCATACTCCTAGTGATCCTGCAGTACCAAAGTTTGAGGATCACTGAACTAGAGGGTCTGTGAACTTACGAGAACAGGTGCCAATCAATCTTTGTGCGTGAGCTAGGCCCATAAGTAGAAATGCCTGTCTGGGAAAGGGTGAAGAGACTGACAGACTGTATCTGTCAGAGTCATCTAAAATGCATAATTAGCGCATTTGAAGAAGGCTGCTGTTTTGTGCTTTATTGGTGTGCTCTATGAAGAGAGACAATGTTTAATTTTAAGAGATATAGACTGCTAAATGCTTTGAACTTCCTGATACACTTATTTGATAGAAAATCTGGCCCTCCACAGCAGGCTGTCATCATTTCTATGAGAAACTATGAGTAAGATTACGGAAGACGGGGCTTCCATCAGGCCAGTTGCACATGAGGAGAGCAGCTTAGTAAATACCAGAGTTCAAGACTAACTTCTCTAGCAGATAGTGCCTAGAACAGAGGCAACTGGAGGAACTACCACATTTTTATATGTGCAGTGCTCACTTTTCCCCCCAAATTTTTGAGGGAAAAATAAGAATGAGCATTATACATGGGTGGTACTAATTCCATATTTATATAAATGTTCTTAGTTTTTAAATTTATGCGTATGTGTTAAAAGTAAAACTCTAGAAAGCTATAATGATATCTGTATGCAAAATAATACCCTAGAATATGGTAACTGTGCCCCCTCCATGCTTCCCCTATCCTAGCTGCCCCCTCACTGGGCAGGCACCACAGAGGCAGGAGCCCCCAGTCCACCCAGCTGGTGGCTTTGGGCACTACTTCTGCTGCCATCTTGGATGTGGGCTTGCTGCTGACAGCAGTGCAGTGGTTAGTGTGAGGGTCTCAGCAGAAGGAGAGTAGAAGTGGCCACGTAATGGCACCTCCTCTTATAAGAGGTGTGAGGTGTGGAGCCAGCCCCTGCAGAGAAGCCAGAGCAAGTCCGGGCAGCAGGTGAGAGTGGTCTAGACAACCAGAGCTCCCAGCCCCCCATGACTGTTTCCTCCTGGCCCACTCTTGTGCCCACATCCCCTCATTTTCATTTCCTATTCTCACCCACATCTGTGAGTGGGAGCATGGCAGTGGGTGCTCTGCTGACAACCTTGGTGGGTTTATTCCTGGGAAGCTGGTGTGCAAGGTCAAGGCCAGCCCTGCCTGCCTGGGCTCCTGAAGGTAGATCCTTGACCTTTCTGGGCTGCCTGGTGTCTTGCACAGCTGCTCCCATTGTCTAGGACATCACACTGAGGTGAAGGATCCCTGAGCTGGGGCCTGGGCGGCCTGGGTTCTGAGACCTGCATCCACTAGTAGCCCACTGTTGTGACCTTGGGCCTCAGGGCCCATGAAACTTCTGTCTGAGACTTTACCTGAGAGCAAAGCACAGGAGTTGGAGTACCTGAGCCCATAGATTGTAATTTTGGGCCTACAGCTTGTCCAAACTCCCAGGATGTTGAGTAGTCACAATTTCCCAAACTTGCCAGTAGGAAGAACCATCTGCGAGGCTGGCTAATAAAATGGAGACCCAGGTCTTTCTCCTGGAAAGTTGATTCAGTGTATTTGGGTGTGGTTTAGGAGTCTTCTTGTAACCAGTCTCCCAAGTGACTTGTAGGATTGGCAAGTTTAGGAAAACCTAGTATTGGCCATTCAGTTATTACTAAGTGCCCAAGTTCTAGATGTCTCAAGGAGGTCACAGTCTAGTTATGAAACAGAAATGTGAATGCAGGGTACTTCAGTGGGGTGTCACCAGGGAAGGTGCCTCCTCCATGCAGGGTCCTGGGCATCTCAGTCTGGGGCCAGGTGTGTGAGAGAGAAAGCAGGATAGAAAGGTCAGGGATCTACCCTCAGGATCTGGGCAGGAGGACCAGCCTTGGTCCCTTGCACCAGCTTCCTAGGAAATAAGCCCACTGGTGTTCCCAGCAGAATAGCTGTGGCTGTATTCCCACCCACAGACATGAGAATAGGAAATGAAAGGATGTGGGGATGAAGGTGGGCCGCGAAGTGACAGCTTAGGGAGGTGAGGTGCTCAGGTCATCTGGACCACCCTCACCTGCCACCTGGGCTCACCCCCAGCTTCTCTGCAGCAGACCTCTCTGCATGTTGCGCCTCTCGCAAGAGAGAGGTGCCATGCCATGGCCACTTCCACCTCTTTTAAAAAATTAAAATGAAATATATTTTCCCTGGAAGTCTGGTTAAAATGTGGGTGCAGTTTATACATGCGAGTGCATTATACAGGGGACAAAATATGGTACATCTTTCCTGAGCATGTGTCTGGAGGAGCTGCTGGAGTACACTAACTAGTCATGAACACGCAGTGGGCTCGGTCTTCTCTAAACAGGTATTTTCTTCTTTCTACTCAGCCAGGGGCCATTGAGACTGCCATGGAAGACTTGAAAGGCCACATAGCCAAGACTTCTAGAGAGACCATTCAAGGCTTCTGGCTCTTGACAAAGTGAGTATTTATGACCAAGTGAAGGGCAGGGGAAATACAGATGTATTTTCCTTGATACCAGTATAACAGAATGGGAGATGCACCTGTGATAGAATTTCTCTTGTTGCTGTTTATGATAAATGAATGAGTTTTCTAGTTACGGAGTCATTTTCTGGTGTCTTATGGTTAATGGCATGACTATATTTGACCTCTTCAACTATTTTTTGGGCTAGTTCCCTCACTTGATTGTCCTTTAAGTCTGCCTTAGATCAGATCTACACCATTGCTGTCAAGGATTGTTCTATTTGTTTCCTAATTCTCATGCTAGGTAGGGGAGACAGGCCACCTTAAATGGAGTTAGTTTAAGACCCAGGTCTAATACTTAAGTCCTTATTGCTTTATTAACTGCCCGCATTCACCCACAAGGGTTATTTTAGCTATAAGAGCTTTCACTGCAAATATCACCGTAGAGATAGTTTCCTTTCTGTCCTGCCCAGAAACTCCATTATTTGTGTGGCCCTTTCTTCATCCACCAGGTAAACATTAGTAATGCCATAGTCTTTATAATGGTAAGTAAAATATCCCCAGAATAAGGAAAAGAGGCAACTATTTTTCTTCCGCAAGAAACACAGTATTAAATAGATAATGTTATTAGAATATCCACTTCAGATACTTAATAAATTCAATAAGCTTGCTTTTTTCAGATTGCTAATCTGGTCACCAGAATAAAAGCTCAGTGATTCCTATACCTTGAGAAAAGAATTAATCTTTCACCTGTGGGCAGGACATTCTCTGTGACTGAGTTTGCAGGAGGCAACACTAAACTACTGTTTAGCCACCTAGACAGGAACAAATTTTTCAGTCAATGGGAAGCAGAAGCAGATCACCTGTGAGTCCATCTGATTGGTCAGCACTTTTTATGCTGTTGTTTCAAATGGGCTCTAGGATTTGAATGAAAATAAACTTTGAAAAACCATCCTGTCTTTCAGTTTTGAGTCTTTACTTCTTCATCCATAAAATAGAGATGCTAATATGTACCTGAGAGGGCTAAATAAAACAGCACTGGAAAATTAGCAAAGTACCTAGCACATAGTCAATTTTTAATAGCCATAGTGTCTCTCCTCTGTTCACAAGTACTAACTATTGGCATAAGGAATCTTTTTCTTTAAAAAATATTTTTGGGAGCTTCTGCCTTCATTTCTATCCTTATCCATCTCTACCATTTCTGGGTTACTTCTAATGAAAAGAAAAGTCTATAATTCAGGCTTTTTCTTCATTCTTTTTTATGAAACCATAGTTCATTCTCTATTCCCCACTCCCCATCGAGAGTAAAACCTGACTTGTGTAAATGAACACCCTGTCTTTATTAGAAGAGATCTTGAGATGTGTTTTGGAGGTCCAATAGAGTAAACACTTAAAAAATTTCTTTTTATAATGTTTCTCCTTTGTTAGGAAGAATGCACAATGCACAAATGTGGTTTTTCAAAATCCAATCACGGCTGTCTTTGAGCTCTCAAATAACAGAACCAGTAATTTCTTTAATGTTACATTTTTAAAAACTGCTTGGTTTATAGTTTTTAAATGGAAAGGAGCATTTCTTCCTTGTTCGATTATTTTTGTTCAATAATAATAAACACATAGATATAAATTGCCCAGAGATAAATCAGATTGTCTGATGTACACTGAAGCTTAGCACTATAATTCTTCATGTCTGATTTAACATCACCTACAATGAGTGGTAAAACAAGTAATTCAGACAAATATGAACAGCTGTTTCCCAAAGACCCAAGCTTTGAACCTAGGCCTGAACCTAACAGAAAGATCAAAAGTTGGCAATGCCTATCTAGAAACTCATTTTCTTTTTCTCTTTTGTTTGTGGTGCATATTTTGATTAAGGACAACAATCAGGGATGTATCCCATGTATGTGGAATTTCATACAATCCTATTTGCTTATTTGCTGTCAGACTTCCTTCCTTTGTAATTTAAACCCATCCCTCTCCTTTAATTGGTAGTTCCTGTTGTTCTTTTTGATCTTCCTCTCAGTCAAAATCCTTTAGAACCTGTTTTAGAACCTCCCATCAGAACCTGTTTTCAAGAAAAGTTCTGATTTCATTCATTTCTATTATAGTGAGGATGTGCCAGTTTCTTTTCTTTGCTCCTTAAACCTTCCAGCTGGCTCAGAGATGCCTTATGAAATGAAAGGAGCTACACGTTAGTTCAGGCATCTAGACTAAATAAATGAAGTTACTGGTCACTGTGACTGTTGGGGAATCAGCCCCAAACTTCACAGTGGTTCTTCCTCAGTGCTTGGTGGAGACAGGAGAATGAAAGAAAACGCAAAGACAGATGCAGATTTCAAGTTTTAAGAACAGCATGGGCTGAGGGATCTTTGCTCCTTATTGTGAGGCTTCAGCAAAGACTAAGACCCAAGGCTAGCTGTATATTTATTTCATACATCTCATAAGGGCAGGCCAAAATCTTTACATCATAATTCTTGCTGAGCTTGCATTCTCCAATTAAACTATGCTTTAAACTAAACTATGTTAATTAGACTGATTTACCTTTTACTATTATTGCTCTAAGTTGTTTATAATCTTAATAGAAACAGAACATGGGGCAGTGAATACAGTCCAGGAGCAGGATGTCAGAGAAGACCCCGATTAGGACCCGCACACCAAGCACAGGAGTGACAATTAACACTCAAAAAGGCTTGTCACCACTGCTTCTGACCATACCAAGGTGACAGAAGAAAGGAGATATTTTTTTCTCCTTATCTAGTCTGGAGCAACTTTTGCTGTCTTTACTGAGGTTTAAACATTCTGCATTCCCTAACTCCCTCTCCCTGAGAGGGCGGCCCTGCACTAGCAAGCTTTGCCTGCTCAGTGACCTTTGCAATGGAGTTGTGCTAGGGTAGGGGTGTGAAGTTTCAGCAATATAGCCTCTAGAGTCTTAAAGGGGCTAGGCCTTTGTCTGTGCATTTTGCACCAGACTTTGGGTTTCTCTGATCCACTTCTCTCCTGCCTCTGTTCCCTTTTGCCCATCATTTGCAATCATTTCCTTAATTCAATTCCTAACCTACTTACAACTAATAAATGAATGTTGGTTGTAAGCTTATTAAATCATTATTAGCAATGCAAGCACATCCAGATCCGACTCTTCCCTTAAGTACCCATATATGCACCTGCATGTGACTGTTTAAGCAGAAGAATGAAAGGCCCCATTGTCAGAAGGAGGAGCATTCATGAAGGGTCTGAATGACATTTTACTTTATGACTTTTTGTTTATTTGATTGGAGATTGTAGTGCATCAGTGTAGGAAAAGGTAAAAGCAACAGCAACAATGGAAAATACACAAATTAGAAAACCTTAATGGAGAAGGAAAACCCTTTGGAGAAGGAAAAACAAAAAACAAAAAACCAATAACAGAACAAAATAACTGAGCAAATCAAACACACAGGCCCAGACAGGTGACAGCCTGGGCCTTCTGCTCCCTTACCTCTTTTCTATAATGGAATGTAACTCACCAACTTAGTTCTTCAGAATTGCAGGAGCTGTAGTAGAGACCAAACGCTCTAGCCTCACCAACCATGGAAGATGCTCTTCAAACGTAAGACTTTGCTGTATGACAAAATGACTGAGATTCATGCAAGTTAACCTTTAGCTCATTCCACAGAAAATGAGACAACCTTGACTGCTCATTTAGCAACTTAAAGTCTGCTTTCAAGCAAGGATTCCATTTCAGAATGATGAGAGTAAAAGCCCTTTTAATGTACATAGCACATTATGAAGTATTTTCACATCTGTGAGCTTGCGTTAGCTCAAGGTTTCACAACAACCTTGCCAGTTTTATGACTCCCATTTTTACAAATGAAGAGTATAGGCTGGAAAATGTGAAGTGGCCAGATGAAGAATGTTTAAGTGATAGAGCAAGGAAGATGGGCTGCCCTTCTGCATTGGCTTTGAGGCTGATTGGGTTCTAATCCTTTTCAAAAGGATGTAAGATGCAGATGTGGCATGATTGATGAACTCAGCTTAATCTTAAATCATTGTTGGTCAGACTCCTGGAAATAGTTTGATGTAGGTAGGCAAGGCAGAAATTGTCAAGAGAGGAAACTGAAGAAGTGCTTAAGGGCTATTGCATTGGGTTAGAGAACTTAGATTCTACCCCGTGGTTGATGGGGAGACACTGAAGGGTTAAGTACAACCATATTTACATTTTATGAAGAGCACTAGAGGCCCACACTTTCTTATCTAAAATCCTTTGGATCAAATTTGAATAAGAATCAAGAACTTTTCAGCTTTTAAAGGGGGGGGGGGAACTGTTTATTTCTCTGATATTAAGTCCACAAAGCCATTTTCTCACAATGGTGCCCACAAATTCAGGTGAGATAATTTGTGATATTCTAAAATGATATGAACGTATTATCCAGTAAAATTAGAAAAATGAATCTGAGAGCACTTATGAGGTCAACGTAGGGGAATGGACAGAGAGGCCGAGAGGGGACAAGAAAGGGTGTGGCCCTACTCTCAGCTCGTTCTTGGTTTAGCTGGAACCATGAAGAACCTCAATAGTTTCCAGTTGTGATCCAGGCCTCCAGCCTAGTTCATCCAGAGATTTATCTGTCCATACAGCTATAAAGGCAGGGTTCTGTTTATTTCCCCTTTACCTCCTCCCTTCACCCTCTTTCTTGGCCCTTTGGAAAAAAAAGACTTTTAAAGAAATTGGTATGCTTTTAGAAGTGATCCATTAATCCGGCAGCAAGGAGAACATCTTGACATGCTGTGGAGTCTCAAAAAGGATGATATGGTGGGAATGAAGTGGCTCTTCAGCAGAATGTACTTGAGATGTCTTTATCTGTAGTGATTAAAGAAGGCGGAGGAGGTGGCGTCTTCCCTCCACACAGATTAGCGTGGAGTGGTGGAAGGCTATTGTTATTATTCTTATTCCTAATTGAGAAGACTTGCCTATGGAGGCTGAGATCAAGTGATTCTTGCTCTTCATCATTGTATAAAATACTTAAAATATGTTCCATTATTTACTGCCCTCCCTCAAACCTGCTTGGTTTCTATTATTTCCTATAATAAATATGTGAAATCTAATTAACTATGTGGAACATACAGATAGCAGAATCAAAGTTGAGTTGAAGAGGCAGCCTGGTGTCATAAAATGAAGAAGATCTGTCTTTTAATCCTGAATCTGCTATTTGCTATCAGTATAGCTGGGTAAACTTTGGTAAGGTTTGCATTTTTTTCACTTAGTGAATTTTTTTTAATATGTTCTTTAGTCTGCTAGAAATTCACTACTCTTGGAAGAATTACAATGACAGTTAAATTTTGATAAGTATTATTCCAGCCTTTTCCCATGTGTTATTGCCAAGGATTGTTATTTATTCAGAAAAACATTTATCAAGCCCTTAAAATGTATCACGTATGAAGTGCAATCCATGCATTTGCCATTATATATATGAGTAGACATGCTTCTCATTTGATTAACTTCCCTCAATAGTACTCTCAGCTTTTTCCTTGTATTTTGTCCCAATTACCATGTAGTTTTTACAAAGTTACTTAATCATTCACCTATTAGAGCACTGTGGTGTCACAGCTCACAGCAACCTCCAACTCTTGGGCTTACGCAGTTCTCTTGCCTCAGCCTCCCAAGTAGCTGGGACTACAAGCACCCATCACAACATCCACCTATTTTTTGGTTGTAGTTGTCATTGTTGTTTAGCAGGCCTGGGCCAGGTTTGAACCCACCAGCCCCAGTGTATGTGGCCAGTGCCATAACCATAGAGCTATGGGCACCAAGTGAACAATTACTTTCTAAACTGTCAATGGCTACACAAATTTAAGGGATCACTATTATACTTTTAAAATTAAAGTATCAAGTAAGGGACATCTATCAGTGGAGTGGAGTAAGACTTTGTGTTTGGAAAGAGAAATGAAGCTATATGAAGTACACTAGTTTATTTTTTAAAAAGTTAATAAGTAATATTTCTATTGTATTTTCTAGTTCAAAAGTGCTATTCTTCATCTTTCTTAATCTTCATAGCAATGCTCCAAGGTAGGAAGCATTACTTCCAGTTTACAAATGAGATAATCCAGGCTCAGAAGAGTCACACAGCTTTAAAGTAGGAGGAATAAGCAGTGCCCATAGCTCAGTGGCTAGGGCACTGGCCACATACACCAAGGCTAGTGGATTCCCACACAGCCCAGGCCAGCTAAAACTACAATGGCAGCTGCAACAAAAAAATAGCTGGGCATTGTGGTGGGCACCTGTGGTCCCAGCTACTTGGGAGGCTGAGACAGGACAATTGCTTAAGCCCAAGAGTTTGATGTTGTGATCTGTGATGCCATGGCTCTCTATCCAGGGTGACAGGTTGAGACTCTGTCTCAATAAATAAATAAACAAAGTAGGAGAGATATGGCTCCAACCCATTCAGTTGTCCTGAATTTTGACAAAGATCGTTTTATCATTATTGTGCAACAATTTCACCTGTGCCTTGTTATTACATTGCAGAC